>BSQZ01000081.1:57208-262208 GCA_033239005.1 Lamellibrachia satsuma | reverse complement strand
GAAACGAGGGCAGCGACGCCCACATTCAACAGGAGCCAGTGCGGAAAGTTCGGCGTGGCGCGCGCGCCCCCTAGCGGCCGCTGTTGCCAGTGGCCGTGACCCGGCTTTGTGCGCGATTCGCTGGCCTCGTTATCAGTGACTGTACGCCGCTCAGATCGCTAGATCCGCTGACTGATACTTACCGCGCAGGTCTGCAAAAACAATAGCCGCCATTGTGTGTGTTTTTCCTGGAAAACAGCGATACTAGATGTCAAAATATACCATCTATTGTCAGGATTTTTTGCAGTCATGGATGAATGAGTAACGTCGTAACGATATTCGCGAAACCAGTTTGACTGAATGGGACAAGTTATATTGGCGTACCTGAAGCTAAGGCTGCAGCGTCGTTGGTACAACATACTGCGGGGTAACATGATAAGACAGGTCCGTAGCAAGACTTTAGGCAGTTGTTACTATCAACCCAAGTACAAAACAATAACGATTCAGGAGTGTGTGATTTAACAAGATTGCCACCCAAATAAAAACCACAGATATATGGCAAGTGGACAAGGAAGCCATTTGCTTATCGAGAGTTCAACATTGTTTCATTTATGTGTAGCCCGCCCTGTGTCAATTGAGTAGTTTGTGTTTATAATAATTACCACAATGTCTATACGTGTATTTATATCTCCGTAGCAAACTAATTAAAAGTAAATTGTATGATGGCGCCGTGCAAACAGCAGTTAAAGGCCACAAGGCACTTAATTTGTGGCAGTTGCAGTAACTGGGTGGACTTCGTCAAGTCTGGGTGCGAGAAGTCCTGGGCTGAGGTCCAGGCAGATAGTTTTAGTTTTTAGTGTATGGGATGTATGAAGATGAAGGAACTAGAGGTGGAGTTGGAAGAGCCGAGGCTGCTCGTTGTGGCAATGGTGGGAAGGGAACAGGGGGGTTGTGCCAGTAGTTCCGGTGGGGGAACAGTAGATGATAAAGTGGGGAAAGACGCGAGAGATGCTAGGGAGAGCTCACCTCAGCCTGGGAGGAAGCTGAGAGAAGGGAAGGTGACAGGTCGTAGGGAGACAGGACGTAAGGAGACGGGAAGAAAGGAACGGGAGGGAAGACAACCGGAGTGAAGGAGAGGGGAGTAGGGGAGACAGGAGGGAAGGAGAAGGGAGTGGCGGAGACGGGAGGGAAAACAACCGGAGTGAAGGAGAGGGGAGTGGGGGAGACAAGAGCGAAGGAGAGGGAAGTGGGGGAGACAGGAGCGAAGGAGACATGAGGGAAGGGGTCAGGACAGAATGTGATGGAAGGGATCGAACGGAAGAGCTATTCTGCAGCAGTGATGGAGGGGGTGAGGAAGAGAGCGAGGGTGTTTGTGGGGGATTCGATAGTTAGGAAGACCAACAAAGTCTTAAACAAGGGAGATGATGTGGTGGTCTGCTTGCCTGGAGCCAAAATAGAGGCGATAACTGAGAGGGTAAAAAACATCGTAGGCTCGGGTAAGGGTGGATCTGTTTTAGTACACGTAGGGACAAATAACGTAGAGAGGGAGGGTACAACTGCCATAGTTAGGAAATATAGGCAGTTGGTCAGAACACTAAAACAGACGGGGGTTGAGCAGGTAATAATGTCAGGGATTTTACCAGTAATGGGCAGGAGGGGTAACAAATATAAAAATTGTCGGGAGATGGCAATTAACATGTTAGTCCAGAAGCTATCTAAGGAAGAGGATGTTGGATTTGTGGATTTATGGGGAAGTTTTGTTGGGAGGGCTGATATGTACATGAAGGATGGGCTTCATCTAAGTGGAAAGGGCGCAGCAGTATTCGCGGACGAACTTTCAGCAGTAGTAGATAGTGGCATGGGTACAATGACAAATATTTTTGGTTATTTTATATGTTAAAGAATCTATTCAGGCTCATGAAATTAAATTAGAAAGGGAAGCAGATTGCGATGAAGCTGTTTGGTGCAAAATTGTTTCAGGAAATAAAAAAATAACTATTGGATTAGTTTACCGAAGTCCAAACATAAACGAAGAGAATAACACAAAAATAAAAAACGCTATAAAGGAAGTTAATAAAGTGGAATGTATCATAATGAGAGATTTTAACCATGGACACATACAATGGAAATCTCTAGAGAGCACAGGGAGTGAGGACCAACAATTTCTATTTTTAATCCAGGATAGCTTTCTTACTCAGCACGTGCTAGAACCAACCAGGGGTGAAATGTATTAGATATAGTTTTGTCATCACAAAAAAGAATTAGTGGACAATGTAAAAATACTTGAACCATTGGGTAACAGTGACCATAATCAAATACATTTTGACATCAATGTAAAATCAGAAAGTAAAAATAAGAAAACGTACAAGAGAAACTTCCACAAAGGTAACTACAAAGATATGAGAAAATACTTAGCAAAGCTAGATTGGAATAACATGCTGATGAATAAGACGGCAACTGAATGTTGGAATATTCTAAAATATGAAATTGAGAGTATCATCGATAAATTTGTTCCCTTCCAAAACCAAGGAAAACGGTGTAGACAGAAACACTTGTCAAAAGAGGCTATTAGAAAAATAGTATTAAAACAAACTATGTGGAGGGTTTATAGGCGTACCAGAAAGGAAGAAGACTATGCAAATTACAAAGAGGCACTTAATGCAGCTACAACTGAAATCAGACAATCTAAAAGAAGCTATGAGCAAAAACTAGCATGTAACATAAAAAATGACAGCAAGAGTTTTTATGCATATGTCAGGAGTAAACAAAACGTACAAGACAAGGTTGGACCTCTAGAAGACAGTGCTGGAAATATAATATCACAGGGGTTTTTAATGGCGGAAGACCTAAATGGTTACTTCAGTTCAGTGTTTACCAAAGAAGATATTAGTTCATTACCAGTTGCTGATGCTAAATTTCAGGAGGCTAAAGCTGACTATTTAGGACCGTTAGTTGTAACTCCAGAAATAGTAGCTAAGAAAATAAAGGCAATGAAGGATACTAAAGCACCGGGAGTGGATGGGATTCCTCCAAAATTACTAATGGAAACAGTAGAACAAATCAGTATACCACTTGCAAGAGTATTCAACTTGTCATTAAAACAGGGAGTTGTTCCGTTTGAATGGAAAGAAGCAAACATCATACCATTATTTAAAAAGGGTTCGAGAAATAAGTCAGAGAATTACAGACCAGTGAGTTTAACGTCTGTGACTTGTAAATTATTAGAAAGGTTAATTAAAGACCATATGGTGGACTTCCTCGTTAAGCATAAATTATTAAATTCATCTCAACATGGATTCCTTAAAGCGAGGTCATACTTAACAAATATGTTATGTTTTTTGGAAGAAATCACTAAGTGGATAGACGTGGGATCGCCAGTGGATATTATCTACTTAGATTTTCAGAAAGCTTTTGACAAAGTGCTACATCAAAGATTACTACTTAAATTAAAAGCCCATGGTATCGGGGATAGCATAACTGACTGGATAGAACAATGGCTGACTGACAGAAGACAACGAGTTGTAGTAGATGGAGAAGCTTCAAATTGGAAATCGGTTTTGAGTGGGGTACCTCAAGGATCAGTATTAGGACCTATATTATTCTTAATATATATAAATGACTTGGACGACAGTATAACAAGTAACGTACTGAAATTTGCGGATGACACAAAACTGTTTAGAAAGGTAAATACTGATGGTGATAAACAACATTTACAAAACGATCTAGACAGATTAGTGAAATGGTCTCAGAAATGGCAGATGTTGTTCAATTTTGGGAAATGTAAATGCCGCCTACATACATGACATGGGAACTTGGATGTAAACTATAAAATGGGAGATACTGTTCTGGGTACTACTGTAAAAGAAAAGGACTTCGGAGTTGCAATAAGCGCTGATTTGAAAGTTTGAGAGTAGTGTGGTATTGCAGCTTCAAAGGGTAATACAATTTTTGGATTGATTATAAGAAACATAACATACAAGAAAAAAAGTTAATTATACCTCTTTATAAAGCAATAGTTAGACCTCATTTAGAATACTGTATACAAGCATGGATACCATATCGTAAGAAGGATATAGATACGCTTGAACGCATACAAAGGAGAGCAACTAAAATTATTCCAGAACCGAGAGACCTTAGTTATGAAGAACGCCTGAAAGAATGTGGTTTAACAACTCTAGAGACAAGGAGGTTAAGAGGAGATCAGATTGAAGTTTCTAAAATATTGAATGGGTATGAAAATATTCTTAGAAATACGTTTTTCTCACTCAAGAAGGATAGCAGAACTAGAGGATATGTGGTAAAATTAGTAAAGGATAAATGTAGATTGGACATCAGGAAGCACTCGTTCTCACAGAGGACAATACATGAATGGAACAAATTGTCTACAGATTGTGTAACTGCTAGCAGCGTGAATATGTTTAAAAACAAGGTTGACACATATTTCAGGAGGGCGGGTTATAAGTAGATGAACATTTTTGGACTCTCGATAAGCCAATGGCTTCCTTGTCCACTTGCCATCTGGGCCTTTGGTTTGGATGGCAAATCTTGTTAAATCTTGTTAAATCTGTTAAATCTCCTACAACGTTGTATGGTAGGAGAGACCGGGGCCAGTTGTATACAGGCCTATTACAGGGGCAAATTGTTAGAGTCGTTTTACGAAAACATAGCACACATATGGAGTCACCCGTGCGCCAGGCATACGCACACTTGATGATATATTTGCCACATACGCATGCACATCGAGTGCACACAGTGCCCGGCGAGGAAACATGCATTTTTTATGAATCGACGGCTTTCAAGGTTTTCCGTCGCCTGATTTGTGGACTTGGCTGCGAAGGTTGGCGGCGAGACCCATAACTATTATTTTGTTTTTTAGTTACACGGTGAACAGACATTGTCACTTGTAGAGAGACGAGTCAGAATAACTGTACGTCGTCGATTTTGTTATTACCATTCACTGGTGTTAACAAAAACATATAATAATAAGTCTGCGCCCGGACCATCGTTAATTAACTCAATCAACACAAACATCTCCAGATTATAAGTATACGCCACTAGGCCTGCGTGTTACGTTGATCTAAGACAGCCAGACACACCGTGTCTCATACCTCGTCTCATGTTATAGTAATTGCAATTTCAGAGAAAAAACATCCAACTTGTCTACATATTCAAATGCCGCATTTATTATTCATTCCTACCTGGCTGACCCGAACTAGGTGTAGCCTGCTTTGTCTCGCTGGCGCCCTGGACTGCATGTCTCAATCTCCACACTCTCAAGACGCCTTGACGCTTGGATTTCTCTTGCATGCACACACACACACGCACACACACACGCACGCACGCTCACCATTTGTGGACACTTATACAACAAATTAATTGTATTGAATTCTTCAACTGTCCTAATAATACATCAGGTTTAACATTCGTAAACATCGTATTTGACAAGACTCTGTCGCCGCAGAGGCCAAGCCTCCTGCACTGGCAAGTTAATTTTCTTATCGAGTGTCCAACAATTTTCCATCTATGTGTAATACGCCCATCTGAAATATTTGCAAATTTGTTTTTAAGCACTGCTAGCAGTGAGGAGTCTATACATTCTGTAGATAATAATATGTTCCATTCATTAATCGTTCTCTGTGAGAATTAATATTTTCTTATATACATGTATAATCTACACTGCTCATTCACTAACGTTTTTCTTTTATCTCGTCCAGTTCTTTTATCTCCTCCAGTACTTTTATCTATCTCAAGTGAGAACAAATACATATATCAATATTTTCATAACCATTTAATATCTGTAAAAACTACTATTTGATCTCCTCTTAATCTCCTTGTCTCTAAGGTAGTTAAAGCACATTCATCCGTAACTAAGGTGTCTCAGTCTAAAAACAGTTTAGTTGCTCTCCTCTGTGTCATTTACTCGGTTAACTTACCTCAAGCTTACGTCACTATTGCCACCCACGAATGCACCGACAGAGGCGTGTTAAGGGCATGCACTTCACAGCGGCCCTAAAGTGGCTAAATATTTCTTCTATAAGTGAAAATGCGGTGCCTAGGAAACTATCCAATCGAGTTTTCCTGATCTATGGCCTGGATCAAAATTCCTAAGTATCTTCAGAAATCTTTGATGTTGGCGACGCACTAGTACATGTCGTCAACGTTGATATAGCTTCGTTGACACAACGGCCCGAAGCTGTCCAGACCTTCCTAAGCCAGTGTATAAAGCACTCGAGTGACAAGCGCTTCTCAAGTTACCGCCGGGCCCCAAATCCAAATCCATGTTCAGCGACACCAAATTGACCCAGGCCCAGATATTCTCTAGCGCCCTCAAGTGGACGACGAACTCCCGTGCTTATTTCACACACATTGAAGTCTATCTGTTTGTCCGGCTAGGATATATATATATATATATATATATATATATATATATATATATATATATATATATATATATATGCTCTATATCCTTTATATATATCCGGGGTGAGGCTGGCACAAGATACCGTCGTCGATTTTTTTCCCTGTATATATATATATATATATATATATATATATATATATATATATATATATATATATATATATATATATATATATATATATATATATATATATATATATATATATATATATATATATATATATATATATATATATAAAACATACTACTAACTGATATTCTAGTTTTCTAATAAGCAAAATTAATGTTCCCCTGACTTTTATTTTATTGTCATTGCCCTGTGTCAAGGCACGCGCAATTCTAATTTGTTACACTTAAAATATAACAGTTCCACCTTAATATCAATAATCATAAGCTACAATAGAAAAATTAAAATGTTCACTACATGGGTCAATGGAATATTCGTCCGTCCATCCGTCAGACAGACATGCATGCAGACAGACAACGCAGGCAGTCGAGAAGCTTCCCTGTTCACATAAATCGTCGAAGTGAACGTTGGCCTACTTCGAACAACCATCAGATGTCACGTGACGTGGCGTAGGTCGAGGTCTATTTGTGACACATCACGTCACTCCAGTATAACACGTCGTGTCACCCCAGTATAACATGTCAGCAAAATAAAATTCGAAATACGTGGCATCGGGGTGGGTTGGCTTGTCCCTACAATGTATAGACTGCACGTTGCTATGACGCGTTTGATGTCTGCCACTCTTACGTAATTCTACATGTTTAACTAAACTGCGCAAACGATTTAGTTAAAGAGAATGTAGGCCCTACAGTAATTTTCGTTGTTTAACTGATTCGCAGCCATTTGGGGATTTGAATCTTTAAAAGCCAACATTCTCAAAATTGTTGCTTCTCGAATTACATCTAAATTAACAACGTTATACATAATTATATATAATTTGTATCGCTGTAGCATATTTACCAAAAGAAATTGTAAAAAAAAACTTTAGAATTTTACAGATCAATATATCATCCGATGAAAAAAATATTTCACCTTGAAATTTGAATATTTATTTATATGTATGTTAATGCAGTAAAGCGATATCTACATATGTCATGAAACTACCATTATTTTAATGCTAAATTCTGTATTTATTAAACATAAAGAGGTGACAGATCACAGTAATCTGTTTTGGATGCGTATTATTTTAACCCAACTTCGATGTTATAAATACTAATACATTCAGTGTTACAACGTCCTATAAAACAGTCGTTCGGTTGACCAATAAACATATAATACTCAGAATCTGCGCACAGAATATTCCACAGGTCACGAACCATGGTGACACGTATCAGAAGTATTTAGACGGACAACACATGGCACAGATGTTGTGTTTACGTTGGAAAGTCCAGCTGAGGTTCCCTTACTTAGTACACATATACACACGACGTTTCACTCGCCACCCGGTCTCACTCTATTTGGACAACTCGGTTCCACCCGATTATGTACCACCGACTACGTACCATCGCCAGTTGTACTTCAAGAAAAACACGGCAATAATTAAATGGCCTTGTGAATAAGACTAGATTGTCGTGGAGTTTTCTATGGATGCTTCGGTGTCGTTAAAATATTAAGTTCCCCGCGGTTTGGGCTGCAGAATGTGATCTTTATTTCATTTAAAGGCCCATCCTCAATTCGATTTTTTCGCTAGTCTCTTTTCAAATTTATTTACCAAATACTAAACATACCTAGTATACACTGCAACATGCTAACTCATTTGTGCAACTTTTGCGTATAATTAGTTTTTTTTGTGAAATCATCAGACAAACTCTGAAAATATTCAAAGTGAAAATAGAAACGCTGAAAACTCACATATTTCACCCTTAGTAAAATGTCGTGATTGATGAGAGGATGGATGCCCATGATTGGTGGCATTGACCCGCAAAGAACTTACCCTTCTGGATATCCAGTATTTTGAGCATTACCATATTTAATGACTAAATTCAATTATTTTTATGACGTGAAAAAATAGGCACAATGCAATCGACTGCGGATGTTACTTAAACTATTCACACACTATATATTTGGATATCAACGATTTGTGATAGACTAAATCAGTTGAGCATGGAGTTTTAAGCAGCTACGTTACGGCATACAGTGGGCGCAGTTTCTTCTTTGTAACATAAAACATATACACATACTAAGACATTATTTAAACAAGCAAAAACAAATTACGACACGTTGCGACGCCCGGTCCGTGTTTTCGTGTATTTTTTTGGACGAACTAAAATGTATTGTTGACGTGACATAGTCAAACACAGTTTCGTACTTTTTGAACTGTTTTGACAGATTTTGACGCCATTTTTGAAGTCACAAACAGCCAAATTATATTTCATTTGTCAGCTTCATTAATTCAACTGATATACTGCTTCACCATTCTCTACAATGTTTTCAATAACACAGGATTGGCTTCCGTAGTTAGTAAACACTTCACGTAACAGCTATATATCTGTTAACCACGGACAACGCCCTTTTTGATACAGCTCGTTCCGAGCTGTGACGACCCACATTGCATGCTGGGAACTGGAGAGTGTGCATGTGGCGCAGGAGTTATTTTCAAACATCCGATTCTCTTATTCTGTTTTGTTTCCTATCAAGTGGTGAAAGAATGGACATTGTTTCAACACAGGGATTAAAGTGTGATTTGAAAAAAAAACCAAATAAAGATAAATGCATACATTCAGACAATCTAAAAGAAGCTATGAGCCAAAACTGGCATGTAACATAAAAAATGACAGCAAGAGTTTTTATGCATATGTCAGGAGTAAACAAAACGTACAAGACAAGGTTGGACCTCTAGAAGACAGTGCTGGAAATATAATATCAAGCTGTCCTCTGTGAGAAGCACTCGTTCTCACAGAGGACACTAAATGAATGGAACAAACTGTCTACAGATTGTGTAACTGCTAGCAGCGTGAATATGTTTAAAAACAAGGTTGACACATATATCAGGAGGGCGGGTTATAAGTAGATGAACATTGTTGGACTCTCGATAAGCCAATGGCTTCCTTGTCCACTTGCCATCTGGGCCTTTGGCTTGGATGGCAAATCTTGTTAAATCTTGTTAAATTGTAAACAACTGCCGCTGAACAACGAATGCAGTTGGCATACGACAAATAAATGTCTTGGATGTTTGTGATCAATCGTTTCAGTGCCCGTTTTTCCTTGAAGTGGCAGTCTAAATTGTATTTGCCAAATTCCGTCAAAAGGTTTTCATGACAGGACGTCAAAATTCACAGATTAATCGATGGATTTTGAAATTTCGTCCAAAACCTGTCATCCCAGGGCAAGATATGTTAACGTGTTTCACACATAGGGGGTTACATTGTTTCACACATGGTGGGCTACATTGTTTCACACATAGGGGGCTACATTGTTTCACACATAGGGGGCTACATTGTTGACGACTCCTACAACAAATTTGTCACTGTATACTTGTTTACTTTACATTTGTATAATAAGCCTTTTTTAAATATAATCATATAAAAGATCACACCAATGTAGTTATTATTAACAAAAGAAACACTTTAAACAAATGTACCATAACATGTTTATTACGGTTTATGTAAGCATGGAACACATTTTATTTTGCACACGGGATATATATATATATATATATATATATATATATATATATATATATATATATATATATATATATATATATATATATATATATATATATATATATATATATATATATATATATATATATATATATATATATATATATATATATATATATATATATATATATATATATATATATATATATATATATATATAATTATATATATATATATATATATATATATATACATTTATTTTGTATTGATATATATATATATATATATATATATATATATATTTATTATTTGCATGCGGGATATATATATATATATATTATTTATTTAAGCTTTTGTAAGTTGTATATATATATATATATATATATATATATATATATATATATATATATATATATATATATATATATATATATATATATATGTATATATATATATATATATATATATATATATATATATTATTTAAGCTTTTGTAAGTTGTATATATATATACAATTAATTATATATATATATTTATATATATATATAAATATATATATATATATATATATATATATATATATATATATATGTATGTATGTATGTATATATGTATATATATATATATATATATATATATATATATATATATATATATATATATATGCAACTTACAAAAGCTTAAATCAGGATATGTAACTGAAGATTATGTAATTTTAGGGATAGCGGGTCAATCTCTCTGTGTTCTTTCTGCTCATATATATACAAAGGTATACAAATAAAACAGATTAGGTTTATGATTTAATTACCTGTCCTCTATATATATTAATGACCGATACTAATTGAAAAACAAATCCATAATGCAAATGAGGATTTAGCTTATAGCAATGTACATGGCGAAAACAATTAACACAGCTGTTGAGCTTTTATAGTGTTATAAATCAAACTGCCTGCAATCTCCAAACATATATAGTAAACACAAGTATTCATATAATAACGAAATAGTTGGCATTTTTGTAATAACATATAACTCAACTGTTATTTTGTGATGTATACTCAAGTGTACAGGGAGTGTACAAGACGTTCATTGTTTAACTGAACGAACGTTTCACGGGATACTGAAATACTGAATTTATTAATATTTACAACATCCTAGGTTGGTTAAAAATATATTATCCATAACAAAACGTGTTGCTATCGTGATCTTTCAACATTAAATAACCCCTAAAATACAAGATAAATTATTACATAGACCACTTTACTGCAATAACAGGCGGTACTGATCTGTCAAATAGCCGCTTTATAGAATATCTGACGATAAACACAGCACAGCAATAAATATTACAAAATGAAGTTTAATGTTGTTAATTTAGATGTGCTTTGAGATTGTAAAATTCAGAGAATGTGTCCATTTTAGTTATACAAAAGCCCCAAGCGGATCCGTTGACCAGAGAAAAACGCTGTACATTCTCTTTAAACGAGTTTTTACAGTCTCACATTGAAGAAAAAAATAGGAAATATGTGTGTGCGTCCGTGTATAACATGCATGTTCTGTGTATAATACAGGTGTGTTCGTGTATATGAATGTTTATGTACATGGAGTGAGACTTTAATAAAAATATGTTTTCACTTACGACATACGAGGCGTTTATCCCTAAAACGCGTTATATCTATTTTATGCTTTTTTAAATAAATGATGTTTTCTGTTACTTATACAATATACAGAGGTATTTTTGAAGTAATTTGAGATGAACCGTGAACCTATCTTAATGTCGTAAACACTAAATAAATGTAGTAGGTCAGAAAACGTTAAACCAATTAGCTCATTGTTATCAAATTTCACGGAATATATGGCGGGTGACTTGTATAAAATTTGGACTGTGGCCAGTGAATCGTGCCTCAGAAGACGTTCGGACGTCACGGAGAAAGATTTATCATTAACAGTTAATTTTAAATAATTGTGGACACCTCTACCCTAAAATAAAATGTATGTACATAACCTGATAACATAACGTTTCACAGTTACCATGGTTACAGCGTTGCTGACACGGGTTTGACTGCAGGTGTTGTAATGCTAGTATTCGGACACTTCGGTCTTGTATATTTCCGGTACAATGTTGCTAACTAAACATTGCTAACCGGCGCAGTACTGTACACGTGCTGGACAGGTGAGTGGACAAATGCTCCAATGTTGATTGCCACACGCAGGAACTTAAGCCTAAGGGGCCTAATTATTCCAAAAGCGCAACCATAGCGCCGACTATTGTCTACACTTACGTGGCATAGTCACAGCATAACTACAGACTCTTTTTTATTTTGGGTATTATCCTAACCATGTTATGAATATATATGCACAAATCATGTCATTTGTGGATTGTGATCGTCTGCCTTCAGAACGTCTTGACTTAGTACAGTTCGGTTCTGATTACAACTAGGTAAACACCCGTTCAGGGCATCAACCCATACCAGGGTCAACGCCCGCTACTCCAGCGTACCAACCTGGCAACAACCCGATCTGCGCTGCACAAGACTATTTGACGACTTACCGTATTCCGTCTTTAGTACTCTTGTCAAACCCGTGTTGTGAGTTCGTCGCCGCCGATGCCAATATCTGCGTCGCCGCTACAGTCGACTTGGCCCGGTGGCAGCGCCGTTCGAATGAGCGGAAGAAATCGAGGCGGCGGCGGAACGAAATAATAAATGTGTCCTAGTTGCGAGCGAGTGCAGATCGGTGAGAGTACCGGCGCCTGGTGTGAGCCGATAAAACACCCGCCTCGTGCGGTCGACGCGGCTGTCACACCATTAAATTATGAATGATACAGAAGCCGTTTCGACGTGGCGACGGTCAAGCCCTTTCCACAACCTTGGCAATAAACACGAGGGTCGGGGATGACGCGGACAAACAAACGCAATAAAAAGCGCCAGTAGTTTTCTCGGAAGGCCCGGCCGTTATTGATGAGACTGGGCGTCTAAATGGGCGAAGCCGGTGACGCGGAAAACTTTAGCCCACATTTGAGACACGGCGGCGCGCGCGTCAGCGGCGTCGACCAATGAGCGCGCGCCTACTGCGCTATTTGCGACGCTGTAGTACGCAGACAAGGCGACCTAGCTGTACTGACGGTGTAGTACTCCGCCCCGCTTTTGCGCACCGCTGCTACTGATAAATAAGCGTATTCTGCTCTCTGCGTGGCCTCAGTGCACTGGCCGTGTGAGCGATGGGCGGGACCTGCTCAGGTCACCGATCGCTGTCCGGTCGTGAGGGGGACAGGTTGGCATACAGCGAGTCACGATAAAGACATTAAGCGGACCATGACTGCTGATTGATTAATCGCCGGGTATAAAATAAGCGTCTGCATAAAACTTAAATATACGTTTTATGATTTCGTAACTGTAACCGCCTATTTTGAACTGATTGTTCAATACAGTTACGGCGGTTACCTTTATTATTTTATTCGGAACAGATAAACCACCCGATTCTCATTCTTTCTCATTAATGTTTCCAAACCGCGTGGTTGAGTATTTGACGGAGTGCTAGTAACGACACTACCGGACAGACTGCCTCCTGTGCGGGAAAGCCGACACTCCTGACTATAATGATAGTCGTAAACTCGTAAAACAACGCAATGTCGTGCACAAAGCTGGAAACCTGCCAACATCGTATACATTACGTCGATCTGTCAAGGAAAAACTGTTTTATTGCCGTTGTTGTCGGCGTAGACACGATGTGTACCAATGCAATGGCAAACAGACGTAATAAACATCTAGACTTTGACTTTTACAGATATAATAGAAATATAGTCTATCCCGTTGTGACATTTCCCACCGAGATGTCACCATGCTTAAAAGGTCCAAAGATCATCTTATGGTAAGACCACAACGTGATCTTTGACGGTAAATAACATTACGAGTACACAAATGTCGCCATCGACCTCTGTGCACTGTATGCCTACGTACAAAACAGTAAGATATAGCACAGGACATTATTACGTTCCCTAGGTGTATCACTTGGGGGAATAGTTCAATATTAATAGTTAGGTTTAGGTTACGGTTGAGGGAAAGACATATATGCATGAAATACATACGTGAAATGCATGCATGCACACACACGCACATGCACACGCGCACACAGTGTGACGCACGCACGCACGCACGCACACACACACACAGAACTCCAGCATCTTAGTATTTTTTTAACTCCCCCCTCTCCCGCTTCCTAAAAAAACTCCCGCTTTTGTCGTATTCGATTTTGTCGTATAGCAATTTTAACTATGCATGTTGGTGTCTTGTATAGATTTATGTAGCAACTGCGTTTATTGATTTTATGTCCAGTGTGTCGTT
Organism: Lamellibrachia satsuma; assembly: GCA_033239005.1. Taxonomy (NCBI): domain Eukaryota; kingdom Metazoa; phylum Annelida; class Polychaeta; order Sabellida; family Siboglinidae; genus Lamellibrachia; species Lamellibrachia satsuma. The sequence goes on along the minus strand of BSQZ01000081.1, from coordinate 247,858 downwards.
TAGCGTCCAGCGTCACGCACGACTAAACAGGTCATTATCAGTCATGTCATATCGAGTTCAACAAGCGAACCGTTCTCAAAAGGATTTATTTTATTCATACTGTGTTTCATCAAACGATAGAACAGCAGTAATATCGTAGGCCCCTTTCACAAACACAAAATAGTCGTGCGTGATGATATTCCGATGGAAATGAAACAGTGATGAAATATTCATATCTGCAATGGTCTTAGTTTGCATTGTTAATCAATCAATCAATCAATCAATCAATCAATCAATCAATCAATCAATCAATCAGTTATTTCCACCATACAGTTACAATCCTAGAAATAACAACAAATCACTACAAGTGTAAATCAGTTAAGAATATGAAAAATGGTGAGTTGGAAAAGGGGCGAACTGAAGTGCGATACTTATATCTATGGTTGACCCCCACTATTACTGTATTTGTTGTCATAGAACGTCGTGTTATTGCAACAAGAAAACGAAAACAACTCTAGCGTGTTAACTTCTATGGTATACAATTATGTATATTAGCATTACGTACAGAATATAACAATTTGAAACGGTTGCTAAATAAATGGTGACTACTAAGTAGCGATAATATCTAGTTTGTAGCAGTTTTTAAGTTCTTGTATGGTTCTACAATTGATGATGTCTTCACTTCCATAATCTCGCTCCATATATGGAAATGCCCGTGGATTTTAAATTGGTACGAAATGAAGTTATACAAAATGAATCGTTCTGTCTAGTACCTTAATATACATATAGTGTTAAAAATTGAAAATTACTTGGTAATTCATTATTAAATGCTGTAGACACAACAATAGTCATCTACAAACTTTAGGACGCCTAATTGTTGAAAGGGACTTATTCGTTTCTGTATTACATGCATGCATGCATGTATGCACTCTAAAAACAGATTGGTTGAAATGACCAGGATATTGGTAAAATTCAACCAATGTGGTTGGTAGATATGTGTCCAACCAATCTCTTGGTCAAGACAACCAATTTTGTATGGTTAATTTGTAACCAATCCATATTGGTTAGAATAGTAACCAACATATATTGGTAAATTTAACACCATTACTGGTTAATATATCTAGGTAATGTAGCATACAACCAATGTAAATTGGTTAGGCTAGGACCATTTATATTGGTTGGAATATGACCAATTGATTGGTTGGAATAGGGTCAATTATATTGGTTGGAATATGACCAAGTGATTGGTTATCTAAAATAGGACAAATTATGTGGAATTAATACAATATACCATTTAGACAATAGACAACAAGCTGGAGTTCATTCTACTATCACTGCATGCATTTAATTTTAGGAACATCATGTCAGTCTTTTCCACAAAGTTGTCAGTGCAAGTCAGTGCAAAACATGTAATACCACAGCATTGTACTGAGACATTAAATAATTTAACATAAAATGCAATAAATTATAAACTACAGGTGAAAGATAGAGTTAAAGCCAATAAAAAATCAATACAAACAAAGGCAAACGATAGAGTAGCTCAAACTGGCACGTCCAGTCAATGTACTAGTAACCCTCAAGGTCATGAAGGTATAAAAATGCAAGTGTCACATAATAAAACAGGTCACCAAAGGTCAAAGTGGACAATGTAAAATGTCAATTGTGTTATATAAAATCATTCAAGAGACGTTGATTTCAGTTTTCTAGTACACACAAAAGTACACATTACGAGTACACATTTGTAAGGGCAAATGAATGGCATGTAGTGCATGGCTCTATTCGTTGTCTGTTTCAATTTCTAACTAACCATGTATAATGCACATAGAGCAGGTGGACAGCTTGATAACAACTAAAAACAGAACAATGTCAGTTTCGTGTATCTAGTCCTAACATTTAATGTGGCCGAGAATTCCATCACAATGTTGAAAAGCCCCTTCTGTACGAATGTCCACACGTCTGCTGCCTCAGCGGGGTACTCTGTACGAATGTCCACATGTCTGCTGCCTCAGCGGGGTACTCTGTACGAATGTCCACACGTCTGCTGCCTCAGCGGGGTACCCTGTACGAATGTCCACACGTCTGCTGTCTCAGCGGGGTACTCTGTACGAATGTCCACACGTCTGCTGCCTCAGCGGGGTACTCTGTATGAATGTCCACACGTCTGCTGCCTCAGCGGGGTACTCTGTACGAATGTCCACACGTCTGCTGCCTCAGCGGGGTACTCTGTATGAATGTCCACACGTCTGCTGCCTCAGTGGGGTACTCTGTACGAATGTCCACACGTCTGCTGCCTCAGCGGGGTACTCTGTATGAATGTCCACACGTCTGCTGCCTCAGCGGGGTACTCTGTATGAATGTCCACACATCTGCTGCCTCAGTGGGGTACTCTGTATGAATGTCCACACGTCTGCTGCCTCAGCGGGGTACTCTGTATGAATGTCCACACATCTGCTGCCTCAGCGGGGTACTCTGTATGAATGTCCACACATCTGCTGCCTCAGCGGGGTACTCTGTATGAATGTCCACACGTCTGCTGCCTCAGCGGGGTACTCTGCATTGAACACAAAGAAGACCTTGAAGCAGATGTCGACTACCTTCACCAAAGAGTCCACCTCATAGATCACCTCCTCATAGAGGAGGAAGAACTCCTTGGCCGCCAAGATAGTGTCACAAAGAGCGAGGATTTGAAGTTGCCGAGTCACACCTCACTTCTGCCAATCCTCTCCTCTCTTTCTTAGGTAGGCAGCAAGGTATGTCCCACGCTGGAATAAGCAAGGAAGTATAATATGTTGAAGCATGAAGACATTCCAGTACATTATGTGTAAATTTATTTATATATGCATTTATAATTACTAAGTTAGCAATGTTTTTGATTATGGATGTGGCATATGCTATGAAGACAAAGATGTGTACTCCATTGAGGAGTGTCAGAGAGCCAGACTGGTGACTATAGAACAGTGGATTTGAACAACAAAGTTGATACTCAGACTTACCCCTGAATGTTTCAATCATGTGCTGCATTCCCCATTCGGTCAACTTGTCTTCCACATAATTGTCCATCAATGATGATTAGTGAAACTACGAAACAAACACTGCTAAATATACTAATCAATACAATGTATTAATTGGTAGACATCAGGTATGTCTAAATACTCAAACTACCCATTATAAATTATAAACAATAGCAACACAGCTGCACAAGTCGACAGTGACTCAATAGCATTGTATTTATGTAGTTCACTACATGCAGTTACTTTACTAAGACTGCATGACACAGTATGTAATTGCCTGCCACTCAGCAGATGTAGTCACCTAGTATTTAACTGAAAGTTTACCGATATATTGGTTAAATCAACCAATATACAACCAATATTGGGCCAACCAATTAGATTGGTTGTTTTATCAACCAATCTGTTTTTAGAGTACAGTAATGCTATGAATGTTTGAGGTGTTTTTCCAATATTTCACTGCAGTAGTTTAAATATGGTAAAAACAAAGAACTCTACAATACATGCATTTCATTTCTATCAATGAGACAACTTGCCATGTAAATCATTACTGCAACTTTCAACAAATTTAATCTTACTTTATTTTTTTTATATTTCCAGTTCAGAGCGTCATCAATAGGTATACACCCATAAATTTGGTTATATATGTACTCTGGTTATTTGTTGATTATTAATGACGAGATTAATATCGGTATCAGGCGAACGGTTCCGGAATAACACGTAATTTGTTTTTGACAGGTTCAATGATAATTTGTTCGCAGAAAACCATGTAGACAATTTGGCAAGTAACCATTTAGAACAGCTCGTAGTTATTTTAAATCATTACCGACATAAACTACATTTGTATCATCCGCAGAGTATAAATTTAGCTAGTTTTGATACGTTACAAATATCGTTAATATAAAGTACAAACAACTTTGGACCTAAAATGGATCCCTGAAGTACCTCACTTGTTACATTTAACAACTACGATGTGCACCCATTGGTTTTGACAAATTGCTTCCTGGTAGTGAGTTAACTTTTTATCTAATCATTTTCAACTCCTCGCACACCATAGGAAATAATCTTTTTGATAAGTATTTCGTGACCCACTTTATCGAAGGCCTTTTTAAGATCAATGAATACACCAATAACGTGTTACTAAAATCTGTCGATTTCTTTTGGATACACGCTTTTACAGTTTTAATAACCTCTTGCTTGTCAACAGGTTTTAAATACAGACATTTTCCAGTCGTACATCCTAAATAATCATAAATAGAGGTATTTTGATCAGGATTTGTAATGTTTTTTTACTAAATGTTAACCAACATTTGTAAAGAATTTATTGGGTTAATTTGCCATATCTTCACTGGTGCATATGTTTCTATCTCCATGCACATATTATATGGGTAGGATACTAGATCATTGTCTCTATCTCCACACATTATATGGGTAGGATACTAGATCATTGTCTCTATCTCGACACATTATATGGGTAGGATACTAGATCATTGTCTCTATCTCCACCCATTATATGGGTAGGATACTAGATCATTGTCTCTATGTCGACAAATTATATGGGTAGGATACTAGATCATTGTCTCTATCTCGACACATTATATGGGTAGGATACTAGATCATTGTCTCTATGTCGACACATTATATGAGTAGGATACTAGATCATTGTCTCTATGTCGACAAATTATATGGGTAGGATACTAGATCATTGTCTCTATCTCGACACATTATATGGGTAGGATACTAGATCATTGTCTCTATCTCGACATATTATATGGGTAGGATACTAGATCATTGTTTCTATCTCCACAGATTATATGGGTAGGATACTAGATCATTGTCTCTTTCTCGACACATTATATGGGTAGGATACTAGATCATTGTCTCAATCTCGACACATTATATGAGTAGGATACTAGATCATTGTCTCTATCTCAACACATTATATAGGTAGGATACTAGATCATTGTCTCTATCTCGACACATTATATGCGTAGGATACTAGATCATTGTCTCTATCTCGACACATTATATGGGTAGGATACTAGATCATTGTCTCTATCTCGACACATTATATGGGTAGGATACTAGATCATTGTCTCTATCTCGACACATTATATGGGTAGGATACTAGATCATTGTCTCTATCTCCACCCATTATATGGGTAGGATACTAGATCATTGTCTCTATCTCCACCCATTATATGGGTAGGCTACTAGAGCATTGTCTCTATCTCCACCCACCATATGGGTAGGATACTAGATCATTGTCTCTATCTCCACACATTATATGGGTATGATACTAGATCATTGTCTCTATCTCCACACATTATATGGGTAGGATACTAGATCATTGTCTCTATCTCCACAGATTATATGGGTAGGATACTAGATCACTGTCTCTATCTCCACCCATTATATGTGTAGGATACTAGATCATTGTCTCTATCTCCACACATTATATGGGTAGGATACTAGATCATTGTCTCTATTTCGACACATTATATGGGTAGGATACTAGATCATTGTCTCTATCTCCACACATTATATGCGTAGGATACTAGATCATTGTCTCTATCTCGACACATTATATGGGTAGGATACTAGATCATTGTCTCAATCTCGACACATTATATGAGTAGGATACTAGATCATTGTCTCTATCTCAACACATTATATAGGTAGGATACTAGATCATTGTCTCTATCTCGACACATTATATGCATAGGATACTAGATCATTGTCTCTATCTCGACACATTATATGGGTAGGATACTAGATCATTGTCTCTATCTCGACACATTATATGGGTAGGATACTAGATCATTGTCTCTATCTCGACACATTATATGGGTAGGATACTAGATCATTGTCTCTATCTCCACCCATTATATGGGTAGGATACTAAATCATTGTCTCTATCTCCACCCATTATATGGGTAGGCTACTAGAGCATTGTCTCTATCTCCACCCATCATATGGGTAGGATACTAGATCATTGTCTCTATCTCCACAAATTATATGTGTAGGATACTAGATCATTGTCTCTATCTCCACACATTATATGGGTAGGATACTAGATCATTGTCTCTATCTCCACATATTATATGGGTAGGATACTAGATCACTGTCTCTATCTCCACCCATTATATGGGTAGGATACTAGATCATTGTCTCTATCTCGACACATTATATGGGTAGGATACTAGATCATTGTCTCTATTTCGACACATTATATGGGTAGGATACTAGATCATTGTCTCTATCTCCACACATTATATGCGTAGGATACTAGATCATTGTCTCTATCTCCACACATTATATGGGTAGGATACTAGATCATTGGGGGTTGTTTACGAATGACAGTGTTCAATACAGCCCATTATTCTTCAGTTTCTTCTCTTGTTCTGCAGTTTACTGTAATACGCCTTTCGGCAGATCTTAATTTGTTTGTGTACATTTTGTATCGAGATTCGGAGCTTGTATTTCAATGATACAGTCAAAATACAGTAAAGTAAGACACAGCAGATGTCAGGTTATCAGTTTTATTTGGTACACAGTCCGGTCAGGCAGTCACCACCTTCCGCCAATGGGTCACATGTATGTCTGAATGATGTAAAAAAAATTGGTTTGACATAACAAACAGAAAACTTGGAAGAAATGATGGTGGAAACAAATTAAGAACTCACGTACAATATAAATCAGAAATACATATTATATGTAAACCAATCAAATTATTTCATGTCACACAGTAGGGGAAGGTTGGTTGGACCTATGAGCCACTTTTCACATTTTTAGCTATAAAACAAAAACATATGTATGTTTTAACACGAAAGTTGCTCTGTCGTACACATATGAATGTCCTCTAAAGGGGTCTAGAAATGTATCGAGCTGGGATTTGTCAAATTCAAGGTATATGCAAATTTGTGTAATGGTTCAAGGGACCCCACGAGTGGGTCCCTTGAACCATCATGTGGGGTCCCTTGAACTAGATTACCAATTTTACATTTAAAACAAAACAATGAGTTGAACATGTAATTTTTACTACCATAAACGTGTAGTACATATTCTGTGTTATTTAACAAACCTTATATTAAATATTACATTCATGGTTTTACTGTACATGCATGTTACGCGTAACTCCGCTTCTTGAAAAAAATTTGTATCAGCGAATGTTTGCAATTATTGCCAATTATGTCAAACTAAGTTATAAGTTTAATTACCACCATACAACATATTTACTATCAAGTATCTTCCTAGTTTTTATTGTAGCTTTTCCGGTTTACTTGAAACCGCTTAATTCCTGTAATTCTCACCGGTTTTGGTAACACTACATTGCCACTACTGGCATAGAAAGGATGATCTCGACACCAGGCTTGCCACCCATAACTCCTTGTTTTGGGGGGGCGGGATAACAAATGTTTGTAATTAATATCAATTGTCTAAGTTATGTTTAATTATCCCAAGCTACCTGCAAGATATATATTAGCTTATTGTCACATCTCTTCTTATTTGACAAGGTAGTTTTCCAGGTTTACAGGAAACCACTTAATTCCTGTAGTTCTCTTGGTAGGACATTGCTCAACTACCGGTCAATGAAGCACTACCTGGTGTTACAGGCACAGCATGGATGTCCTCGACAACCGGATCTACATAAGCATTGTCTATCTTGTGTACCTTCCACGAGAAGCGAACTTGAATGACTCCATCCTTCATCCAACACCAAGCCGATGTAATTAAGGACTGTTTTTTCCAGTGTATGACACAACTACATACTCGTCTTTGTGGATGTGGAGATCCGCATGATGTTCATTTTGCTTGTCATCTTCCAAATCCGTGTCTCATATGTCCCTTTCATCTTGCCTGTCGATGTCGATGTCTGTGTGACCTGTTCCTGGCCTGCTCGCGTCCGGGTCGACATGTTTGTCCTATACGAAAGGTAGACATGTTTTCTTCACCCTCCTTGGTTTTGTGACAATGTTTACCTTTCTTCTGTTTAGTAACACTTCCTTCTCGGCAGTGTCGGTGATGATGACCGATTTTCTTTTTTTCCGTTTTGTTGCAGTTGCTTTTCATGGAGCTGCCTTCAGGTACGGCCATAGGTCCTCAAGCGGGTGCCTCTCAGATGACTCAGGTGAACCTTTACGGGTACGGCCATAGGTCCTCAGGCGGGTGCCTCTCAGATGACTCAGGTGAACCTTTACGGGTATGGCCATAGGTCCTCAGGCGGGTGCCTCTCAGATGACTCAGGTGAACCTTTACGGGTATGGCCATAGGTCCTCAGGCGGGTGCCTCTCAGATGACTCAGGTGAACCTTTACGGGTATGGCCATAGGTCCTCTGGCGGGTGCCTCTCAGATGACTCAGGTGAACCTTTGCGGGTATGGCCATAGGTCCTCAGGCGGGTGCCTCTCAGATGACTCTGGTGAACCTTTACGGGTATGGCCATAGGTCCTCAGGCGGGTGCCTCTCAGATGACTCAGGTGAACCTTTGAACAGGGACTTGACGCTGCTCGTAATCCTTCACTAGTAGATGCTGCTGGTGACCCTTGACTGGTCGATGCTGCTGGTGACCCTTGACTGGTCAAAGGTGCTGGTGACCCTTGACTGGTCAAAGGTGCTGGTTCTGTCGCAGGTGTATTCATATCAACGCATGTTTTCTCGCGCCATTTACATCACCTCTATAGAAATATGACTTGCATGGTTATCTATGACTAGAACTCCACGTTTCGTTACAGATACATCCATGTGCTCTATGAAGTGCTCAAGTACCTTGGGAAACAATTAAGAATTCATCCATCCAGACTGGGTGGCAAGACCAAGACTTCCATTTGGAGCCCCATTTATCATGTGATCGCGGAAGTTTACACGTGGAAATATAATTAGGCGGGGGCAACACATGACCAACAGCATTTATGCAGCAACAAAGGGTCACAAAGGTGCCGCGTTCAGCTGAAGTTATCTGATCAACCTGTTTCTGTCCCTTTTGGGTCAACACTTTGCCAGGTTTCTGAACGGTTGTCAAACCAGTTTCATCTAAATCCTATATCTGGCGCGATTCATATGCATGCCTACAGATAACATAATTGGTATAACTGAATCGTGGGCCAACACATATATATCAGATGGTGAATTGGGACTGACCGGATACTAATGTTTAGGAAAGATCGAATAGGAAGAATGGGCGGGGGAGTTATTTTATATGTTAAAGAATCTATTCAGGCTTATAAAATAAAACTAGAAAGGGAAGCTGATTGCGATGAAGCTGTTTGGTGCAGATTGTTTAAGGAAATTCAAAATTAATTGTTGGATTAGTTTACCGAAGTCCAAACATAAACGAAGAGGACAACACAAAAATAAAAGACGCTATAAAGGAAGTTAGTAAAGGGGATTGTATCATAATGGGAGATTTTAACCATGGACACATACAATGGAATTCTCTAGAGAGCACAGGGACTGACGACCAACAATTTCTATTTTTAATCCAGGATAGCTTTCTTACTCAGCACGTGCTAGAACCAACCAGGGGAGAAAATGTATTAGAACTAGTTTTGTCATCACAAAAAGAATTAGTGGACAATGTAAAAATATTTGAACCATTGGGTAACAGTGACCATAATCAAATACATTTTGACATCAATGTAAAATCAGAAAGTAAAAATAAGAAAGCGTACAAGAGAAACTTCCACAAAGGTAACTACAAAGATATGAGAAAATACTTAGCAAAGCTAGATGGGGATAACATGCTGATGAATAAGACCGCAATTGAATGTTGGAATATTCTAAAAAACGAAATTGAGAGTATCATCGATAAATTTGTTCCCTTCCAAAAAAAGGAAAACGGTGTAGAAAGAAACAAAAGAGGCTATTAAAAAAAATAGTGTTAAAACAAACTATGTGGAGGGTTTATAGGCGTACCAGAAAGGAAGAAGACTATGCAAATTACAAAGAGGCACTTAATGCAGCTACAACTGAAATCAGACAATCTAAAAGAAGCTATGAGCAAAAACTAGCATGTAACATAAAACATGACAGCAAGAGTTTGTATGCATGTGTCAGGAGTAAACAAAACGTACAAGACAAGGTTTGACCTCTAGAAGACAGTGCTGGAAATATAGTATCACAGGGGGTTTTAATGGCGGAAGACCTAAATGGTTACTTCAGTTCAGTGTTTACCAAAGAAGATATTAGTTCATTACCAGTTGCTGATGCTAAATTTCAGGAGGCTAAATCTGATTATTTAGGTCCGTTAGTTGTAACTCCAGAATTGGTAGCTAAGAAAATAAAGGCAATGAAGGATAACAAATCACCGGGAGTGGATGGGATTCCTCCAAAATTACTAATGGAAACAGTAGAACAAATCAGTATATCACTTGCAAGAGTATTCAATTTGTCATTAAAATAGGGAGTTGTTCCGTTTGAATGGAAAGAAGCAAACATCATACCATTATTTAAAAAGGGTTCCAGAAATAAGTCAGAAAATTACAGACCAGTGAGTTTAACGTCAGTGATTTGTAAATTATTAGAAAGGTTTATTAAAGATCATATGGTGGACTTCCTCGTTAAGTATAAATTATTAAATTCATGTCAACATGGATTCCTTAAAGCGAGGTCATGCTTAACAAATATGTTATGTTTTTTGGAAGAAATCACTAAGTGGATAGACGTGGGATCGCCAGTAGATATTATCTACTTAGATTTTCAGAAAGCTTTTGACAAAGTGCCACATCAAAGATTACTACTTAAATTAAAGGCCCATGGTATCGGGGATAGCATAACTGACTGGATAGAACACTGGCTGACTGACAGAAGACAACGAGTTGTAGTAGATGGAGAAGTTTCAAATTGGAAATCGGTTTTGAGTGGGGTACCTCAAGGATCAGTATTAGGACCTATATTATTCTTAATATATATCAATGACTTGGACGACAGTATAACAAGTAACGTACTGAAATTTGCGGATGACACAAAACTGTTTAGAAAGGTTAATACTGATGGTGATAAACAACATCTACAAAACGATCTAGACAGATTAGTGAAATGGTCTGAGAAATGGCAGATGCTGTTCAATTTTGGGAAATGTAAATGCCTACATACAGGACATGGGAACTTGAATGTAAACTATAAAATGGGAGATACTGTTCTGGGTACTACTGTAAAAGAAAAGGACTTAGGAGTTACAATAAGCGCTGATATGAAAGTGTCAGAGCAGTGTGGTATTGCAGCTTCAAAGGGTAATCAAATTCTTGGATTGATTAGAAGAAACATAACGTACAGGGGAAAAAGTTAATTATACCTCTTTATAAAGCAATAGTTAGACCTCATTTAGAATACTGTATACAAGCATGGAGACCATATCGTAAGGATATAGATACGCTTGAACGCATACAAAGGAGAGCAACTAAAATGATTCCAGAACTTAGAGACCTTAGTTATGAAGAACGCCTGGAAGAATGTGGTTTAACAACTCTAGAGACAAGGAGGTTAAGAGGAGATCAGATTGAAGTTTTTAAGATATTGAATGGGTATGAAAATATTTATAGAAATATGTTTTTCTCACTCAAGAAGGATAGCAGAACTAGAGGACATGAGGTAAAATTAGTAAAGGATCAGTGTAGATTGGACATCAGGAAGCACTCGTTCTCACAGAGGACAATAAATGAATGGAACAAATTGTCTACAGATTGTGTAACTGGTTGCAGCGTGAATATGTTTAAAAACAAGGTTGACACATATCTCAGGAGGGCGGGTTATAAGTAGATGAACATTGTTGGACTCTCGATAAGCCAATGGCTTCCTTGTCCACTTGCCATCTGGGCCTTTGGTTTGGATGGCAAATCTTGTTAAATCTTGTTAATCTTGGCTTAAAGAAACCATGCAACCAATCAACCCGCCATTTTATTGGCATGATGGGCATGTGTTTCCATTTCGCCCAGTGTACTCGTATGCTAGTCGCCTAGTAGCACACCGAGTTAGACCATAAAACATCTTCGATTGTGTGATCAGTCGACAAGGCTTCCTCCTCAGCGTCGGTAAACACCTGGAAGCAGTAGACATGCAGAACATTAAATCAATGGATAGACGAGGTGACATACGTCAGTACGTACACGTGTACGTACACATGCACGTACACATGTACGTACGCATGTAGGCCCTACGTACATAGGGTTATATAAATATCCAGACACAAAATGTATTCTCTCTTCTTCTTCCCCTTGCTCCCTTGTGGGGTGGGGTCCAAGTCGTTCGGTAGCTTCTTCCCCTTGCTCCCTTGTGGGGTGGGGTCCAAGTCGTTCGGTAGCTTCTTCCCCTTGCTCCCTTGTGGGGTGGGGTCCAAGTCGTTCGGTAGCTTCTTCCCCTTGCTCCCTTGCGGGGTGGGGTCCCAGTCGTTCGGTAGCTTCTTCCCCTTGCTCCCTTGTGGGGTGGGTTCCCAGTCGTTCGGTAGCTTCTTCCCCTTGCTCCCTTGTGGGGTGGGTTCCCAGTCGCTCGGTAGCTTCTTCCCCTTGCTCCCTTGCGGGGTGGGGTCCCAGTCGTTCGGTAGCTTCTTCCCCTTGCTCCCTTGTGGGGTGGGTTCCCAGTCGTTCGGTAGCTTCTTCCCCTTGCTCCCTTGCGGGTGGGGTCCAAGTCGTTCGGTAGCTTCTTCCCCTTGCTCCCTTGCGGGGTGGGTTCCCAGTCGCTCAGTAGCTTCTTCCCCTTGCTCCCTTGCGGGGTGGGGTCCCAGTCGCTTGGTAGCTTCTTCCCCTTGCTCCCTTGCGGGTGGGGTCCCAGTCGCTCGGTAGCTTCTTCCCCTTGCTCCCTTGCGGGTGGGGTCCCAGTCGCTCGGTAGCTTCTTCCCCTTGCTCCCTTGCGGGGTGGGGTCCAAGTCGCTCGGTAGCTTCTTCCCCTTGCTCCCTTGCGGGATGGGGTCCAAGTCGCTCGGTAGCTTCTTCCCCTTGCTCCCTTGTGGGGTGGGTTCCCAGTCGCTCGGTAGCTTCTTCCCCTTGCTCCCTTGCGGGGTGGGGTCCCAGTCGCTCGGTAGCTTCTTCCCCTTGCTCCCTTGCGGGTGGGGTCCCAGTCGCTCGGTAGCTTCTTCCCCTTGCTCCCTTGCGGGATGGGGTCCAAGTCGCTCGGTAGCTTCTTCCCCTTGCTCCCTTGCGGGTGGGGTCCAAGTTGCTCGGTAGCTTCTTCCCTTGCTCCCTTGCGGGGTGGGGTCCAAGTCGCTCGGTAGGTTCTTCCCCTTGCTTCCTTGCGGGGTGGGGTCCCAGTCGCTCGGTAGCTTCTTCCCCTTGCTCCCTTGCGGGGTGGGGTCCAAGTCGCTCGGTAGCTTCTTCCCCTTGCTCCCTTGAGGGGTGGGGTCCCAGTCGCTCGGTAGCTTCTTCCCCTTGCTCCCTTGCGGGTGGGGTCCCAGTCGCTCGGTAGCTTCTTCCCCTTGCTCCCTTGCGGGGTGGGGTCCAAGTCGCTCGGTAGCTTCTTCCCCTTGCTCCCTTGTGGGGTGGGGTCCAAGTCGCTCGGTAGCTTCTTCCCCTTGCTCCCTTGTGGGGTGGGGTCCAAGTCGCTCGGTAGCTTCTTCCCCTTGCTCCCTTGCGGAGTGGGGTCCAAGTCGCTCGGTAGCTTCTTCCACTTTCGCTGTTAACTTTCTCCATCTCCCTCTGTCTTCTGCGATGATCTTCCACTATTGGCCTTTAGTAACTATAAATATATAATGTATACCTAGACCTGCCTGTTTAGAAACAAACGACTTCTTGTAGCGTCTGTCTTCAGTATGTACACTCCTCATGTACACTCCTCGTGTACACTCCTCGTGTACACTCCTCGTGTACACTCCTCATGTACACTCCTCATGGCGTTTTTCACATAACGACCAAGTGTACATCGGGTTACACCAAAGTCCTTCGCCACGCTTCTAGTGAACCGTTGATTTTCAATTATATCGTGAACGGCGTCCTTCATCTTTTCTTCAGGGAACACACCCCTCTTCATTTCTGGCCGATTCCGCATGATCGTAGTCAAGCCGGTGACCTGTAAGCACTGATACAAATAAATCTCCAGTACTCTATCCATGACTAAATGTTAACCATAATACAAAATGACTTCAAATAATTAACCAGGGTAGGTGTGAGGAAGTAATCAGAAGTGGGTTCAGGTTTTCAGTGCACAAAATATTTAAATTTCTTCTGCATAAATGTTTACCAATAATATTATTTTACAGTTGAGTGTGATAAATAACGACCGCTCCCATACTGGCTCTAAACTAAACACTAACCGTAATGGATCATATATAACTACTCAGACAATTTCAGAATGCCATATTGAACACAAACAAATATGGAAGAATGCTGAGCCAGTCAATGTGGGGACCCATGAGCCAGCTCATCGGACCCCATGCATCCGTGCTCATGGGTGCCTGATCACAATTATACCCGCAACATGAGTTTTACTAAAAAGTAGTCCAGCGACGTGGGCCAAAATGGATTTCAGGCATTTACAGAACTATTATCCGTTATTGGCAATATGTTAGTATTGATAACATTGCACTACGTATAGCAGATGGAGAACAAAAACAACAAAACACGCTAGATTTACAAAAAAATATTTTGTAGATAAAAACACATACCGTCGTGATTTTGCCCGCCTTTTGTAATCCGCCATTAGTCAAAAGGACGTGACGTCGTGGGTAGCAGGACGTGACGTCGTAGGTAGCCTGACGTGCATCTATAGAACTCGTCAGATGGAGCGACTGATCGTTATTAACAAAGTTACAGGGGATGGCTCAAAGCTCCCCTATGATCACGTGTCCCAACCTTCCCTTATATCAGAATAGACATTTTGCTCTAGAGTATAATCTCAGGATGTCAAATTCCCGGGTTAATTCCCAAGCCAAGCTTTACAAAATTACTATAAGTGGTTGCCGAGCGGAAGTGCTGCAGTTCTCATGTTAAAACACGGCTGTTCTAGCTTGTTGGCTGTCCTCCCTATAATCATGTTGTTGTACTAAACGGCGTATGGTTAGAGTTAGGTTTAGGTTAGGCATAGGCCTACAATTAGGGTTAGGATTTGGACCTATAAAATTACTTGTTCTGTCTTGTCGATTGTCCACCCTCCTAACAATAATTGATGACATGACAATCTACTGGGGCCAGGCAATGTCATAACAAGACACGCAGCTGTCAATTGGCTTGGCGACCGATGGTGTAGAGATGAGGGTGTGTCAGTTTTTCTGAAAAATCAGATTCGTCAAATTCACATTTTTAACAAGCATTTATATGAACCAATGTGTTTAAACTGAAAGAAAATGGCGGAATAAAATATCCAAGAAAACAAATGTCGCAGGGTTAGTCGCCTGTGTCGCGAAATCATAAACATCGCTTCCCATGCTGTTCTACCGTGAATACATGTGTAAACGGGCCGTCTGTGGTCGTTATCGTCAGTTCAGAAAGGGTAGCATGCGACGGACGGCGTAGAATACATAAAAGCAGTTGATATATTATTCTATTTTGAACAGCCGAAGCGCCTTTTATTTCAACACGCACGCAACGGGTATCATTCTCTACGGCCATATTTGTTTCCGTGGATTGTGAAATATCATGGATCTTGTGCTTGATAATTTGATATCAGTAAACGTTGCATGTACAGCTGATAACGGGAATGTGTCGCCTAACGTGGCACTTATATGATACGCTTATGTGAAATGTTTCCAAAAGCAGCGCAATTTAAATATCCGCAATAAAATAAGATGGTCTTAGTTTACAACACGTGCTGTAATAAAATAACACGTTTTGGGAGATTTCTTCCTAAACTGCCCATTACTACAATTAGGTATACATAAAAGCTGTGGTATAGTTATGATGACAGTCGTAACGGTGATGAGAGGGATGGCTGTTACACTGGTAATGAGTGTAATGACGGCGTGACTCTGACCAATGTGATGATGGTGAAGACGGTAATAACAGAGTAATGATGATGGTGATGATGAGTTTTCGTGACGATGATAGTGGTGGTGGCGACAGTGATGAGGGTGATGGCGGTGATGACGACGATGCCCGGTTTTCTGCCTACCATTTCATGTTTACATGTGTTCGTCCCTCTCTCAGTCTATACAATAAGTTTGTCTCTTCTTGGTAATCTCCACCAGTGTTCTCTGTTCCCGAACCGTTGTAAGATATATGCCTCCCCCTTCTTATCTTCAAGGCCGCACGAAGTAGTCCCGGAGGCATTTCTCACAGATGTAGATGTGTTGTCAGTCTTCTTTGCGTTCGCCAGTTCGAGATTTATAACTGAGTTTGAATACATAGAGTACCACAGACGTGTAGTCAACTCATTGTTCTCCAGGTTCGAAGCGATTTTAACCTTGTACATCAAGATATATATCACTGTAAACCCTAACGAAAAGTAGTGAATGTAAACATTACTTAAAATGTATATAGACTCTTAGCCCGCCAGGACCACCCTTGCTGACAATTTTGATGCCTAAAATTCGGCATGACTACACACATCAGTGTGAATTAAAAATAGTCCTGCCCGCCCCTTGGAAACGCTCTTCCGGGGTATTTATACTCTCAGTTTCCCAAAATCAGATGCTGTCACTAGAGGCGCTGTGATTGCTTAAATACTGAATACGCTTTACCATTGGTCAACTTGTTAAATCCACCCACCGTCTCAACCACTGGACAATGACATCAGCCAGCACTTCCTTGCCCAGTTTGCACGTTAAACTTTTGAACTCTTGGAGCTTGGCCAAATCCATGGTTCCCATGCAGGGCTCCATCTCAGTTCCCCAATTACGTTGACCTCCGAGGTCAGAACAATTGAGCAAATGTCAACATTAAAGGGAGGACTGAAGCGTATAACCATTACCGTCTTTGGCACCATATGGATTTTGTCAATATCCACTTGGGTGGTTTAACTATTAACGATTAAACTTATTAAAAACTAATTAAGCCAAACTGACATATACTTTACACCATGTCGTCTCTTCCCGACGATGTCGTCTCTTCCCGACCCATGTCGTCTCTTCCCATACGATGTCGTCTCTTCCCGTACGATGTCGTCTCTTCCCGATCCATATCGTCTCTACCCGATCCATGTCGTCTCTTCTCATACGATGTCGTCTTTTCCCGTACGATGTCTTCTCTTCCCGATCCATGTCGTCTCTTCCCGTACCATGTCGTCTCTTCCCGTACGATGTCGTCTCTTCCCGATCCATGTCGTCTCTTCCCGTACCAAGTCGTCTCTTCCCGTATGATGTCGTCTCTTCCCGATCCATGTCGTCTCTTCCCGTACGATGTCGTCTCTTCCCAATCCATGTCGTCTTTTCCCGTACCATGTCGTCTCTTCCCGTACGATGTCGTCTCTTCCCGATCCATGTCGTCTCTTCCCGACCCATGTCGTCTCTTCCCGTACGATGTCGTCTCTACCCGATCCATGTCGTCTCTTCCCATACGATGTCGTCTCTTTCCATAAGATGTCGTCTCTTCCCGATCCATGTCGTCTCTTTCCGACCCATGTCGTCTCTTCCCGTACGATGTCGTCTCTTCCCGTACAATGTCCATGTCGTCTCTTCCCGTACCATGTCATCTCTTCCCGTACGATGTCGTCTCTTCCCGATCCATGTCGTCTCCTCCCGACCCATGTCGTCTCTTCCCGTACCATGTCGTCTCTTTCCGTACGATGTCGTCTCTTTCCGTACGATGTCGTCTCTACCCGATCCATGTCGTCTCTTCCCATACGATGTCGTCTCTTCCCATACGATGTCGTCTCTTCCCGTTCCATGTCGTCTCTACCCGATCCATGTCGTCTCTTCCCATACGATGTCGTCTCTTCCCATACGATGTCGTCTCTTCCCGCACCATGTCGTCTCTTCCCGATCCATGTCGTCTCTTCCCGTACCATGTTGTCTCTTCCCTACCATTTCGTCTCTTCCCGTACGATGTTGTCTCTTCCCGTACGATGTCGTCTCTTCCCGTACCATTTCGTCTCTTCCCGTACCATTTCGTCTCTTCCCGTACCATGTCGTCTCTTCCTGTACGATGTCTATAATATCTCACTGCTCATTCTTTTCTGTCCAACGTGTTCGTTCCAACCTCTTCCATGCGCACAGCACAAAGCTTTCCATACTTCGACAATGCTCCTTCTTAAGGACCACGTCTCTGCTGCATCGGGTACTACCATACTATGTGTTGTTACTGTTTTCTTCAACCTCTTGTTCAGTAGTTTCGTTCGTAGCATTTTATTATCGGCTATCCTTATATAATGACGTCACTATCACAACGACCGTCTTACTCTATGGTTCATCCCATGCATATAAACTCACTTGTTCACGTTTTTGTCCCTGTATCTCAAAACATACACATACTCCATCTCCATTGATTGTTATCTTTACCACATTTGTCTCATTCCAAAATATTCCTCTTCTCTGTTCAAGTTACGTTAGTTTTCTAACATTGATAAAACGTTGTTAATTATGACATGGCTAAACACTGACCGGAGTAAACAAGACAAGCTTGACCACAGAATACTGTATCTTCACTGAGTTTAAAAACAAAATTGACAAATATAATAGGGTGGGTTACACATAGATGGATAATCGTTGGATACCCGATAAACCAATGGTTTCCTTGTCCACTTGACATTGGACTGTTTTGCTTTTGATGGCAATCTTGTTAAATCAGCATCCAAACTTCAGAACTTGCTACGAGTGTCTAATCAACTGCAAACCTCGTTGTGTTCACCCATTGTCAACAAACCTCGTTGTGTTCACCCATTGTCAACAAACCTCGTTGTGTTCACCCATTGTCAACAAACCTCGTTGTGTTCACCCATTGTCAACAAACCTCGTTGTGTTCACCCATTGTCAACAAACCTCGTTGTGTTCACCCATTGTTAACAAACCTCGTTGTGTTCACCCATTGTCAACAAACCTTGAGTTCTTCTAATGATTCATTAACACTGGCTGTGTTGAACAGCACTGGAATTAGTGAACACTCTTGTCGTACTCTGCCGACAATTGCTGGTTCTGTTTCTCTGTCTGCCTTCACCGCTGATTGCCCCATGTCTGGTTCTCTGACCACAGCGGTGTACTCCGCTTACTAGAATAACAAGGTGTGCCTTAAAGTTATCCCACAGTGGTACCCACAAATAAAAGAAACGCGGTTTGCTTAGGAGGCATGCATCTTTGTCGGAATTATGCCCGTTTTGTTATCTTAAAGGGTCAACTATGTGATACTTAATAATTAATATATGGTCCACATTGCGACCATTAATCAGTGGTCTACCTTAAGACAATTGATTAGTGGCCCACCTTATTGCGACCATTAATCAGTCATTTACCTTGAGACCATTGATTAGTGGTCCACATTGCGATCAGTAATCAATAGTCTACCCTGAGATCCTTGATTAGTGGTCCACATTGCGACCAGTAATCAGTAGTCTACCCTGAGTCCATTGATTAGTGGTCCACACTGCGACCATTAACCAGTGGTCTACCTTAATACTATAGATGATTCGTCACATTGTGATCATTAATCATTGGTCTACCTTAGTAGTATAGATGATTCGTCCACATTGCGACCATTAATCAGTTGCCCATCTTGGGACATGGTTCAATGCCCTCTCCCAAAGTACGCCACTGAATCAGTGGTCCACCTTGAGACCTTCAATGACTAGTCGACAATGTGACCTTTAATCAGTGATCCACCTTGCGACTATAAGTTTGAGGTCCACGTTGCGACCTTTAGCTGTAATAAAGAAAACAAGCCGAAGTGGTGTTTTTGCTACGGCCGAGATCGCCATAAAAATGTCAAACATACAGGCAGACTGACCTTAAACAGTTGTACTTAACAGCTTGTGCACGCGCTACGTGTAGAGCCGTGTTTCAAAGCGATTGGACAGAAATAACTGAATGAATTAGGTAGTACATCGAGGTAAATGGCTGGTCCAGCGACGACGGTTGCTATTTTTGTTTCGAATAAGTTATGTAGCGTCGCGTGAATAGGTGCCAGGCCGCGGTGTGAACTGAGCGGATGACCTGTTGCGGCTGACTGTGGCAGATTTTAGGCCAAATCGATCGTCTTGTGACTATAAAGAGACACCTCGTCCTATTTATAATCAATCACACATAAATACGCAGTGATAACTTCTTCTTTTCTCAAGAGACTAGACGTCTCCGAGTTGCTGTAACTGATTCATAAAAAAGAATAAATAGATTCAGCGCACCTGGGCTATGTATGTAGTGCTGGCAACAACCACAAATAATAGGCCCTGAAAGGTCGATGACTCGTACGTATATCGCTGTTCTAATTAATGTTTGTCTAACGAACTGGGCCAACAATGTGTCTACCTCATCGTTAGTTACGACCCAGCCATTTGGCAAAATGCAATGTCTGTTGTTTCCTTCAAATTAGTTGTGGGAAGGCTAATTGTAGACACAGGTAAAGAAAGGATTGACATTCGGTTCAAAATAAGAATGCTTTATTCGACTAACAAAGCCCTTGCCTCTGAATGAGACGCCGACGGTCGAGACGCCAGCAGCGCCACCTGGGTCATGATCAGATGGTCCCTTTCACAATGGAAGGAGTGAAAAGTGAATTTAGTAGTCTGCTGATGTCCCTGGCTCACGCCAGCCTCGTCCACCTCGTACTGGTCGTTTCCGTGAGGATTGGAGAGGCGCCTGGAGAACGATTACCGACTGGAGAGGAATGACTGTCTGGAGAGGAATGACTACCTGGAGAGGAATGACTACCTGGAGAGGAATGACTGTCTAGAGAGGAATGACTACCTGGAGAGGAATGACTGTCTAGAGAGGAATGACTGTCTAGAGAGGAATGACTACCTGGAGAGGAATGACTGTCTAGAGAGGAATGACTACCTGGAGAGGAATGACTGTCTAGAGAGGAATGACTACCTGGAGAGGAATGACTACCTGGAGAGGAATGACTGTCTGGAGAGGAATGACTGTCTAGAGAGGAATGACTGTCTGGAGAGGAATGACTGTCTGGAGAGGAATGACTGTCTGGAGAGGAATGACTGTCTGGAGAGGAATGACTACCTGGAGAGGAATGACTACCTGGAGAGGAATGACTGTCTGGAGAGGAATGACTGTCTAGAGAGGAATGACTGTCTGGAGAGGAATGACTACCTGGAGAGGAATGACTACCTGGAGAGGAATGACTGTCTGGAGAGGAATGACTGTCTAGAGAGGAATGACTGTCTGGAGAGGAATGACTACCTGGAGAGGAATGACTACCTGGAGAGGAATGACTGTCTGGAGAGGAATGACTGTCTAGAGAGGAATGACTGTCTGGAGAGGAATGACTACCTGGAGAGGAATGACTACCTGGAGAGGAATGACTGTCTGGAGAGGAATGACTGTCTAGAGAGGAATGACTGTCTAGAGAGGAATGACTGTCTAGAGAGGAATGACTGTCTGGAGAGGAATGACTACCTGGAGAGGAATGACTACCTGGAGAGGAATGACTGTCTGGAGAGGAATGACTGTCTAGAGAGGAATGACTGTCTGGAGAGGAATGACTACCTGGAGAGGAATGACTGTCTGGAGAGGAATGACTGTCTAGAGAGGAATGACTGTCTGGAGAGGAATGACTACCTGGAGAGGAATGACTACCTGGAGAGGAATGACTGTCTGGAGAGGAATGACTGTCTAGAGAGGAATGACTGTCTGGAGAGGAATGACTACCTGGAGAGGAATGACTGTCTGGAGAGGAATGACTACCTGGAGAGGAATGACTGTCTAGAGAGGAATGACTACCTGGAGAGGAATGACTGTCTAGAGAGGAATGACTGTCTAGAGAGGAATGACTACCTGGAGAGGAATGACTGTCTGGAGAGGAATGACTACCTGGAGAGGAATGACTACCTGGAGAGGAATGACTGTCTGGAGAGGAATGACTGTCTAGAGAGGAATGACTGTCTGGAGAGGAATGACTACCTGGAGAGGAATGACTGTCTGGAGAGGAATGACTGTCTGGAGAGGAATGACTGTATATTACTGGTGAAACCACAACATCAAACATCCGTGACAGACACAACAGCGCAACAGGATCATGGAACGCGAGAACGTTAAGACCGCCAAAGAAGTTAAAAAAAACACATAGACGATATAGGAAGGTGCAACGGACAACTCCGATGGAAGAACAGAACAGCTACTGACGAAGGGCACACACTGTAGTGCAGGAGATAGCGTGCGTGCATGAGACAAGGTAGTCGGGAGCCAATGCGAGAGAGATTGGAGGAGGTTTCAAGCTGTTCTACGGTGGGATGACAAACAAACGGAATGGCGTTGGGATCATCACCAAGAAGGACTGGCTGGAGAACATCTTAGAGACAGTTATCATTGGGGCAGACCCGAATGCTCATGTGGGAGAGGACGACATCGGATTTGAGAGTTTACATGGAGGTTTCAGCTGTAGTGTCATAAACGAGGAATGAGAGAGTGCACTAAACTTCGCACAGGCTTTCAACTTGGCACTGGGAACACGTTCTTCAGGAAACGGAAGGACCACTACATCACTTACAAGAGTGTGCAGGATGAGACAACTATATCATGCTAAGAAGAGCTAACCTCAAGGTGATTCCAGGTGAAAGCATCTCAAGACAACACATGATACTAGTGGCTGACATGACACTGGTGCTAGGACACAGGGAAATAAGAATACCAAGAAATAGGAAGGTGAAATGGCACCAACTCAAACAGGAGGAACAAAGAGATGAGTTTAACATCAAGGTGATAGAACAATTGAATAGATGGACAACAGAAGAGAAGTCAGCATCATGGGAAGAACTGCAGGAATGCTCAGAGCAGACAGGAGAGGAAGTCCTGGGACTACACACGCACGCACGCACGCACGCACGCACGCACGCACGCACGCACGCACGCACGCACGCACGCACGCACGCACGCACGCACACACACACACACACACACACACACACACACACACACACACACACACACACACACACACACACACACACACACACACACACACACACACACACACACACACACACACACACATATGAAATTTGTATATATATATTTGTACATATATATATATATATGTATATACATATATGTATATATATATATATATATATATATATATATATATATATATATATATATATATATATATATATATATATATATATATATATATATATATATATATATATATATATATATATATATATATATATATATATATATATATATATATATATATATATATATATATATATATATATATATATATATATATATATATATATATATATATATTAGTGCGTTATATTAGCTCAGCAATAAGTATAAAATGCGATTACTTCATGTCTTCAAATAGTTTAATTACTGGATGAATCCACCCTAGTGATTCACAACAACGACTGCTGCAGTCTGTGCGTGAGTGAGCACTACCATAATGCAGGGATTCGGTGATAGCTCAGGTGAAACGCTATATTCATGGACACGGTGTGTAGCAAAAATAGTGGCGCCACACGGTGGACAGAAAGAAGTCAACATTACTGTGACTGTCGTGCTATCTCGCGGACAATATCAGTATAAAGTAGATTTTTCAAAACAAAAAACAGATGGTAAGTGGACAACTGAGCCATTAAAGGGAAACAAAGTCACGGTTTTTGGCCTATGCACATATTAAAGCATAACTATTTGCAACTACTCGCCAGTGGTTTACTAGGAAAATCTTGATGAACACACATCATTTTAATTTCATGAGCCGCGACATACATGGGATATGGCCATGCTGATGGCCGTGCTGTTGGCCATGCTGTTGGCCGTGCTGTTGGCCGTGCTGTTGGCCGTGCTGTTGGCCGTGCTGTTGGCCATGCTGTTGGCCGTGCTGTTGGCCGTGCTTTTGGCCGTGCTATTGGTCGTGCTGTTGACCATGCTGTTGGCCGTGCTGTTGGCCTTGCTGTTGGCCATGCTGTTGGCCATGCTGTTGGCCATGCTGTTGGCCGTGCTGTTTTGGACGCAAACACGGTTAGTCGTTATTATTTCTTAGGTGCATAACCCGAAACCCATGACTTTTTTGTTTTTATGTGCCGAGAGTCGAACGATTATTCATCTATGAGATATTTGTCAATTTAGTTCTTTAAACATATTCACACTGCCAGCATTTACACATTCATCAAATAAACGTTATTTCTTAAATGAAAACATACCACAGGAAGCAGGATGACATTTTTTAAAAACGAATTTGGCACTTTTTTGTAATGTTTGAAACGGAGAAACGGAAGCTCTACAATCAGCTTTCTAGATAAAGTATTCTGTGTGCCCTAACCGACGTTTTTTTTGATCTCCCAAAGGAGGCCGGGGGGAGGCAAGACTAGTCACCCATGCTATCATGTAGCGGCGCAACGGAAAAATTCGGTAAAAAAATCGAAATAAATTAAGCCAAATTAACGCGAGAAATGTTATGTTGTCATTCCTTACTGAGTGACGAGGCCTCGCAAGGGTGCGCTAATATGAGACTTATATCCCAAATGGATATGTTTTGTCAAGAATCGTCATGTTTCTAAGTGTGTGTTTTGTTAGGCAACCAATGACGATTTTTTTATGCTCAGTGAACAATTATGATCTATTTGATACCACCTTTATTAGGAGTTGTACTATGCAGTACATAAATATGGCATACTGATAAATGTGTGGATTACAATATTGTATTACTGTAGTCCATTAATAGTACATACTACAGTGCTTTAATATTTCTTCTTGAGCTTCATGTGTAGTTTGTAAGCGGAAATATCATGTTACTTCTTATGTATAAATGTTACTTATAATAATATTAATAACAATATTGTATGCATTGATTGAGACCATCCCCAACACCAGACACCGCCAAACAACAAAACACATTGATTGAGACCATCCCCAACACCAGACACTGCCAAACAATAAAACACATTGATTAAGACCATCCCCAACACCAGACACCGCCAAACAAAAAAAAAACACATTGATTGAGACCATCCCCAACACCAGATACCGCCAAACAACAAAACACATTGATTGAGACCACCCCCAACACCAGACACCGCCAAACAACAAAACACGTTGATTGAGACCATCCCCAACACCAGACACCGCCAAACAACAAAACACTTTGATTGAGACCATTCCCAACACCAGACACCGCCAAACAACAAAACACTTTGATTGAGACCATTCCCAACACCAGACACCGCCAAACAACAAAACACGTTGATTGAGACCACCCCCAACACCAGACACCGCCAAACAACAAAACACTTTGATTGAGACCATTCCCAACACCAGACACCGCCAAACAACAAAACACGTTGATTGAGACCACCCCCAACACCAGACACCGCCAAACAACAAAACACTTTGATTGAGACCATTCCCAACACCAGACACCGCCAAACAACAAAACACATTGATTGAGACCTCCCCCAACACCAGACACCGCCAAACAACAAAACACTTTGATTGAGACCATTCCCAACACCAGACACCGCAAACAACAAAACACCTTCATTGAGACTATCCCCAACACCAGACACCGCCAAACAACAAAACACATTGATTGAGACCATCCCCAACACCAGACTCCGCCAAACAACAAAAACACGAGAACATTTGCATCATCCTAAAAAGGAGTAGTCCGTGGGCCAGGTATAACTCCCCATCCCCCTTGAGTATTTTCAAGACAGTATTTTTGGATGACCTTATATAATAGCAATTTGAAATCTAGTTGATTAGCACTTGGCAATTGCTGCCTGTTCGACAGGAAGTGTCTGGAAGTATGACCAATGAGCTGAAAAACGTAATATGGGGGTAGGGATAGATAAGCACGCATAATACGTTAAACATCATATCTAACCATACGAAATGTGGTATCGATGGAAAGGTATAAAAACATTTTATACGAATATATATATATATATATATATATATATATATGCTTATTATAATATTATATATATATATATATATATATATATACATATACATATATATATATATACATATATATATACATAATATATATACATATATATATATATATATATATATATATATATATATATATATATATATATATATATATATATATATATATATATATATATATATATATATATATATATATATATATATATATATATATATATATATATATATATATATATATATATATATATATATATATATATATATATATATATGTATATATGTATATATATATATATATATATATATATATATATATATATATATATATATATATATATATATATATATAAACACGCATAAACATACTTTTTCATTTTGTATTAAATACTACTTAAAATAAGTTGTTTCGGTCAACATGCTGGAAGCATTGGTCAACAGTCAGTGCAGTTGAGTTGTCCTCAAAATCGTCATCTCCGTCATCGTAGATGATGTCCAATAGGCTGGCCACACGTATGTTCTCCTCATCGTCGTCACTGTCAATGTCAAGGGCATTCTCAAGCAGAATGTGAATCGACTCTTGTGGAAGGATGTCACCTTCAGTCCAGTCGTATTCCAGACTTCCATTCTCGTCGATCTTCATCCCATTTCGAACTGGGGTGGGGATGTATGGACATAGAAGATGCGCTCTCTTCCATATTTGAATTTGGTAACTGACCCTTAAACCTGCACCTTCAGTGACGATCGTCATTGTGGCAAGATACTCAGGTCGATTCCACCATAGCTGGAAAGTGGTGGCCCAGATTCTCTGTGGAATTTCTGCCTGGTCAAGTCATTGCGTAGTTTGTAGACATTACGTGTATGATGGTTTACCATACATACAACAAACAAACTTCTCCAGCTCGGTCTGACTACCTTCAGGAACGCCGTCTGTCTCGCCAAGTGTCCCGAAAACATCCACAAACACAGGATGCTTTGTCAAAGTCTGTCTGGTTGTGATTCTCCCCTTGCGAATGAATGCGCTGGTAGAGACGCACCCAAAAATGTAAGCAGTGTAAGCTTTGCTGAACACATCAGTTCACCGTGTTTACGGATGAGGCATTTCATATCCATCAGTCGTCTTTTGTTTGCAAAACCTGTGTCAATGTTCACGTTCCGCTCTATTCGATTACCACAGTACAGAAGCAACATATATGAACATATCGGTATCTGGCGGTCGGACGATGAGGTCAGATATACAAGATGTAGCTACACGGAAACAGTGTAACATGATATAGCTACATGGAAACAGTGTAACATGATATAGCTACATGGAAACAGTGTAACATGATTCGTGTGTTGGTTTCTTCCCGAGACGAGGAGAGTGCTGGGACGGGGAGAGTGCTGGGACGGGGAGAGTGCTGGGACGGGAGAACTTTCTACAGTGATGCCATCAGCTGATGTCCATGAGATACACCTGTCCCCGCAGACAAAGAAGATCTGACGACCCTGGAGTTGTGCAGCATACTTTGCCTTTTGCCACTCTGATAGCAGAAGCCTGATCAAATGTGTCTTGTTGTCATTGTTTGATAGGAATGATTTCCATTCTTTTGGCAGCTTTGTTGATGGACCTTTAACGAGGTATGCACCCGAAGTTCATCCTCGTCGTCTTCTTTCAGCTGACTTGATTGAGTTGTCCTTGTAGGTGTCGGTCACAAAGTCCATCCTCTTCAACTTGGGCAGCAAGCTGAACACTTTCTCAGACAACTCTCCAAATGTCTGAGACAGAGCAGTGAGTGCTGCAGTAGAACGTTCCCGTCAACTACGTATGTCTGAGACAGAGCAGTGAGTGCTGCAGTAGGGCGTTCCCGTCAACTACGTATGTCTGAGACAGAGCAGTGAGTCCTGCAGTAGGGCGTTCCCGTCAACTACGTATGTCTGAGACAGAGCAGTGAGTGCTGCAGTAGAACGTTCCCGTCAACTACGTATGTATGAGACAGAGCAGTGAGTGCTGCAGTATGGCGTTCCCGTCAACTACGTATGTCTGAAACAGAGCAGTGAGTGCTGCAGTAGGACGTTCCCGTCAACGACGTATGTATGAGACAGAGCAGTGAGTGCTGCAGTAGGGCGTTCCCGTCAACTACGTATGTCTGAAACAGAGCAGTGAGTGCTGCAGTAGGACGTTCCCGTCAACGACGTATGTCTGAGACAGAGCAGTGAGTGCTGCAGTAGGGCGTTCCCGTCAACTACGTATGTCTGAGACAGAGCAGTGAGTGCCTGCAGTAGGGCGTTCCCGTCAACGACGTACGCACCCAAGTCGTCAAGGCAAGGATGGCGAACCAGCGCGGCATCATCTTCAAGTTGGAGCATCAGTTTGGCCTTGTCTCTCTTTACTGGAAGCCCATCCGATGTAGCTAAAGCCCATGGGACCGAACGAAGTGGATATTGTAGTACCTTCTGTAGACTAAGGTTGTTGTCTTCAGCTGTCCAAATAGATTCCGTTGTGCAGATATTTGGACTATCTTCATCTTCGATTACTTTAGCTTCAAGGCTTTTTCAAGAGAACTAAACATCTTTAAGGACGTCCTTGGAAGAGGTGCATGAAATTTGAGAGTTTTGGCAACAAGCCTCTTCTGAATAAAGGTTGTGAATGCTGCTTTGCCAGGCAAACTTCAGCATTCAAGATATCATTCACAACTTCATATGGGGTGCATGCGCCAGAAGAAATGCTAAACAGATCTTTCTTGACCTCAACTTCAAATGGATTTATGAAATTGTGGAAAGCAATGTCTGAAGATCTTTCTCGCCACATCTGATATCTGATGGCCACAGGTCTTTGTGTGCCGTGTCTTCAGAACATGTCATACCTGCCACCTCCAATGCGGTTTCTACGTAGCCTGCTCTGGCATGTCTGGTCATACACCATCGGTAATAGGCTGGATAGTATCTGCTGAATCCAATGATGCCTCCCCTGGATTTCACATGGCGATTGATCGTCTGTTCAATAGTCAAGTCAACTGGATTTCTAGGTGCTGGCGTATCTGATCTGGACACACTGAACCTGCAGTTTCTTAGCAAATTGTCCATACATGTTTGCTATAACTTCCTAGAAAACATTGTGGTGTAAATTCCCTACGTGGGATTCACTTGTAGGGTTCCCTATCTGGCCTATGGCTAAAATGGTAATTTATGTGATATAGTTCAGGTATGATGTGATAATGACATCATTCTTGCATAAATATATGTTAACGGCAACACCGTTTGAAAGTGTATTCAAATACCTTTCCAATGATTTGTTATGGTTAGCAGATATATATGTTGATAAAATGGACTACTATCTATCCCTACCCCCGTCCTTACTTTCAAGCTTTGCTATTGACACTGGTGGTATTAAACCACTAAAATACCCGATTGCAGCAACTCCAGGTGGCAATCAACTGAATTTCAAATGTGTATGCTATAAGCTTCTTAAAAAACATTGTGGCGTAAATTCATGTCTTCAGAAGGAAGTGGACCGGTGGAAACTGCTTTGGAAGTGGACCAGAAGAAACAGCGTTGACTTGGACCACAAATGGAAGGGAAAGGGGGCATACCAAAACAACATGGAAGAAGAACTTAAGGCTGCTGGGCTAACATGATGCATAACGGCAAGGAGAGCCATTGGAAGATAGAGGGAACTGACGAACTCTTGTGCAGGCCAAATGTGCCAAACCTGGACACGAAGAAGATAAGTAAAAGCAAGCATTCACTGCAGTTAATTGTCGTTTACGCCATGTTGTTCTTCAACAGATTATTCACGAATGAATCGTATCCCAAAGTCAAAAGAGGGTCATGGCCTAATGCTCACATCCTTAAAATGCTACTATCGACTATCCAAAGCACGATCAACACTTGATTGTCGCAAACATAAACCTTATTCTATAGTGTCAGCCACTGTGTCACGTGGTCCCGGGGGTGGCAGCGTGTCACGTGTTAGTCCAGTGGCAACACCTAACACATTTTTTTAATTCCTAATTTTTTTACTGGAAATTCTGTATAAAGCCGTACAAATGTGTATTACATTTTGTCATTGGTTAGCCGGCCTATAGCATTCATATTCCGATCGAGTTGTCACCAACCAGTAGTTTAGGAGAAACATAGCATATACTTGCTCTTCGACCGCTGTATAGCATATGCATTAATATCGTGACCTATACTGTATATTATTTTCTTGTGTCCATCATCATCGTCGTCATCATCATCTTCATCAAAATGTACAGAATTTGTAGGCAGTGGCCTGTTGGCATTCTGGTCGAAACACGTGCATGTTGACTGACACGGGTGGATCTAGGCTTGCTGGCAGTGTAAACATATCTAGGCTTGCTGGCAGTGTAAACAAATCTAGGCTTGCTGGCAGTGTAAACAAATCTAGGCTTGCTGGCAGTGTAAACATATCGGGATGGATGGAAGCATGACTTTCAGATTTCCATTTTATCAGCGGGGCAATAAGCAGGGGTGAAAAATGTGTGAAAACAGCAAAAAAATGCCAACCTATTGCAACGATTTAATAAGACACTTATTTCTAGGATTAACACGATTGCATGATATAACATGGTTATAATTGGATTGACTAGTTGAGTCTACATTAATTGCTTCAACAGCTATCAAAGACATTTGATAGTGGAAAAAATAGTTGGTAGTAAATAGGCCCTACTAATTCGAGAGAATGTATGGCAGGAACTGATAAGTTGGTCCTAAAAACTGGTGGGAGATAAGCCTCGATTGTCTAAGTTCCGCGCTATGGCGCCACCGTTTGTCGAAGACATGTTCGCCTGGATGTAGTGTGCTTTTCGTTGTGACAAAAATATATGCATCAATATTCTGGGTGCATGCATAATTAGCTAATAACGATGTCATTCGGGCATTTGGCAAATTCATAAAATAAGAGTTAACTGTTAACTGTTTATACGATGCAATTCGAATTAACTTGAAACTTTGATTATATTGACAGTAACGATACAACTGTCCGGCTGAAAAGTTAAATCAGGCAAACAAATTTAGTGTATCGTCTACAATATTGACGCTGATTAGCTGCCGGCGCTTCACAGGAACGCCTACACAAAATAGAGTGGCAACAGTGTGTAACAACGAGACCACGTCTCTGCTGCCAAACTCTCTTCTCGGCGGATTCACGACGCCGAGCGAGAGTCTGATAAGCGAGACTAGTGGGAGCTGGGAGGGTGAGACCCCTCTTTACATTGACACTAGTTCCAATGTATGCTTTGTCCAATACTACTTGCCACGGACAGAGGGATGTCTTGAGACTGACGATATCACATTTTAATGCAAGTAGGTAGATTGTGTCGCCACCTAGCGAATGTAACATTGGTCTAATACGAGCCAGTGGCAATTACAAAGCCAACACCAAAGATATTATATTACTGTAGAATATTTGGCCTACACTGTCGTTGTCTTGTGGTCATGTCTGTGTCTGAGTCGGTGTAATAAAACGATGTTTGATTAACCAAACATTCTCGTAGTTATACATCGGACTAAACGTTTCATGGTGTCGTGAAGTTCAATTCACAGAGATAAGTACGGGACTCACAGCAAATGTGCCTGATCCGCTGACGCTCAAAAACAGAGGCGAATCGTAGAAACGTTTCAAGCGCGAATGGAAGTACTTTGGGAAGCTCGACTTAGAAACATGCATAGACATGTTAAAGACTCGTAAAGTCACTTTTTTTCACGGAAGCGGTAACGCGGTGAACATGAATACGTCAGGCACAAGACGCCGACCAACAAATCGCCAGCCAAATCTCAGTATGGTGCAAATACGAAAGTTGCAAGAAAGATACACAGCAGTGCTAGTACAGGCAAGTACAGCACACTCATCAGTAACAGACGTACAATACCTCCTGGTGAGTGGCGGTCAGTATGCAGCAGGGGGCACATCCTAGATGAAAGGATAAGTGTCACCTGCCATGCGTGTGACAAATTAAATCACAATGCCAAGATTTCGAAAACGCGACCATCCAAACAGTGGGCAGTGACCATAAAATGACAGAGTCAATGTGTCATTTCACATAGACACAGGATGGTCGACGGACATCCTGCCTTATCAGGACTAAGTGTGTGCCACAGCAGATGATTCGTGCAGTAAAATTGGGAAAGACGAACATTAGATTCATCATACATAGCAAGTCAGAAGTCAGAGCGTTAGAACTGGTACGCCTGCAAGTGCACCGGAAAAGCACGTACAGAAAGATGTATTTTGCCATTGTGTTTGCCAATGTTGTTCCACTTTGGAGCTTGCAGTCATGTCTGGATCTTGATTTAATCCAGATAAACGAATGTGATGCAATCAATGCAGTTATGACGAGAACAGACAAACAGAAACTAGACAATGGTAATGACAGCCACCAAAGTTGGAAACAGCGCAGAGTCGCAGGCACAGCCAAAGTCTGACAAATATCGTCCAGCAAATGAAGATATAAGCCACACTTAGCATTCGAGGGACTGGGTTGCCTTGCCGGCAGCTACAGAATACAAGTCGATCCAAGTGTCAAACCAGTTGTGCATCCACCCCGCAGAGTTCTGGGTGCCTTACGAGAAGATGTGAAGAATAAACTAACACGCAGGGTGGGTGGGGGGGGGGGCGGAGTCATTGTTCCTGTTACTGAATCAACTCAGTGGGTATCGAGCATGATTGCAGTGCGGGAAAAGAACACAAACGATTTGATTGGACCCACGTGACCTCAACAGGGCGACACATCGCTGCCTACACTCGAAGATTTCGCAAGAAGACTCACCAATGCCAAAGTATTCTCAGTTCTTGACGCTAAATCAGGGTTTTGGCAAGTCAAACCACACGACGATTCAAGCTACCTGACGACGTTTAATATACCATTTGGGCGATACCGCTGGCTACGAATGCACCAAAGGATTGGCAACGTCGTGCACACGAACTGGCCGAATCACTCAAGGAGTAGAAATCGTAGCCGACGACTTCTTGTGCATCGGGTTCGGAGGCACGCTCGTTGGACATATGCTCACTGATGAGGCACTCAGGGTAGATCAGTTCAATGTAGAGGCCACCATGAAGATGTTAATTCCTACAGGTGTAACAACACTCAAACGAATTATCGGCATGGTCAGTTGTCTTGTTAAGTTCCTACCACATACGTCAAAGGTATGTGAACCACTTCGACAGCTCGAGCACAAGGACGTTGAGTGGTGTTGGCTCAAACAGCATGAAGATGCTATTAACAAAATCAGAGAACTCACAACGTCAACCCCGACGTTCGCATACTATGATGTCAGCCAAGTAGTCAGAAAGTGGGCTGGGCTCAGTACTAATGCAAGATGGCAAGCCAGTGTGCTTCGCCTCACGAACACTCACCAGTACAGAGCATAACTATGCACAAATTGAAAAAGAACTTTTGGCAATCGTATTTGCTTGCGAAAGATGTTATCAGTGCGTGTTTGGAAGACACATCACAATTCAATCCGACCATAACAAATAAATCGATGATCGATGCTCCCAATAGGCCATAACGAATGCTGCTTCGCCTTCGTCATAGACGGAAAAATGTAAGCACGACCCCGGAAAACGCAGACAACAGTGTTGAGATAACACAGGTGTAGACAACCACGGTGCACAAGAGAGAGGTTTGCACGGCGTCACGTCTCCTCCGCAAAGTGTACCAACAATCGTCACGTCCCATGCAGCGTACCGTCAATAGCCGTACACGCAATGTGCCGCCGTGTGTCAGCATACGCCAATGTGCCGGTGACCGTCGCAAGTTCAGGGCGTCCAGTAAGCCCACCAGTTAAGTTCAGAGACTATGAGATGATGTGAAAAACCAAACACTTGGCTCAAGTCTAGAGGGGACGTGATGAGATCACATTTAATGACTATGTAGATTGTGTCGCCACCTGGTGAATGCAACTATCGTTAATTATATCCGAATATGTTATACAGGCTTTTATTATATTAACATCTAAGTATACTACATGTCAGGCCCGTCACCGGTCTTTTAAAAAGCCTTTTGGGAATACAGGTAAGCAATCAGCAATTAATATATAGGATGATTTCTGAAAAACGTTACAAATTCTTTTAAAAGGGGGGGTTCGCTCGAACTCCCGAGCCCCATGGCCTGGGCCATGTACGTATATATGGTAGGTAAAAAATATATAGCGTTCTTTTGTTCAGTATGGGAAGGCGGTGTTAGTTGAGCCACCCATGTTTCCCGGGAAACTACAGCAGCAACATGGTACCACCCAATAATTGAACGTGCATGTTATTCGAACACACCTATATACATGTCTATTATCATTATGTTGGCAATGACATGTTTAACTTTAGTTTAGTTTAGGCTGCGAGTTGCAGCATAGTACATACGCTATAGGTCTATGCAAGACACCCGCATTTCTAACTCGGACGGTTAACTATCCCTAATAATACTAACTTTCCTCTGTAAGAACATAATATTCGATTATTGTGTTAGTTGTTGCTAGCCCACCGCAGTTGCACACGTGTCTTCTGCCACGCCCTAAAGCCATTCGTTCGGCGTCGGTGCGCTAGATTGCACACTGTGCGCTGTTGTCGTTGTCACTGCGACGTAGCATACTGTCGGCTTTGTTTTGGTACGTACCAAATCCATTCAATTTAGTTCCATGACAGCATTTAACTGTGAAAAACAGTAATTCAAGGCACCTAAAATAATGACGTGTACGATTAACTACTGTGTGTTCGGAATACATGTACTTATTTATATGTAATGCGTGTTGCAGTGAAATCAACGAAGCGTTCTACTGTATTCGTCGAGGTTGTAAGCGGCGAGTACATGTCAGAAGAAAAGATGGCGGCTGGAAGTACTGCTCGGGGTCAGATGCGTCCGCACAGTTCTAAGTCTCCGCCTTTCCTCCTCGTAGGATTATTTGTTGTGATAGCGATTCTCGGTTTTAACTACTGGAATGCTTCAACGAAGTACGCATTTTCGAGAAAGCAGGTGATACAACTTGGGGATAAATATCAGGAGTTGAACCTAAAGAAACAAGGTATAGAAAAAAGGAACTTGGATCTGTCGGATGAGTTGAGCAAGCGGAAGACTGAGGTGATGCAGTGTCTCGCCAGGAACGGGATCGAAGCCACCGAGTGTGAAACTCGCATTCGTCGCGAAAAAGACGCCGTCCTAGAGCAGCTGTCCCAGAGCAAACTTGAGGC
The DNA here is from genome assembly GCA_033239005.1 of Lamellibrachia satsuma. Classification (NCBI taxonomy): domain Eukaryota; kingdom Metazoa; phylum Annelida; class Polychaeta; order Sabellida; family Siboglinidae; genus Lamellibrachia; species Lamellibrachia satsuma. The sequence goes on along the minus strand of BSQZ01000081.1, from coordinate 212,761 downwards.
AGAAAATCTTAAGAAGCAAGCGACCGATTGCCAAGACGTTCTTGTGAGTGTACAAATTGCAAATAGTACAATATTTATATTATTAATATGAACTGTCATTGACATAGAGCATGGCCATAGCCTCAGTGTCACATATCCTTAAAACTTCACAATGTTGCGTGTGACTAATAAAACATTTCGCATTCGAGTGGAATAAAGATTTTTCCCTACATACTAACTTCGACCTATAGAACATGTTCTGAGGAATTTACAAATGTATGCTACTTGCATTAGAAACATACCTATACCGTCTAATTGACATTTGTAAGTTTTATTTTAGTCCAGTTTCGATAAGAAAATGACGACTAAGAAAGTTAACCTACCGCTTTTAAAGGTGCCATCAAAGCTGACGAAAATTAATGGAAACAGCCAACAAAACATGAAGCAAAAGAAATGTGAACAGTATTCTGGCAATTGCCGCAGCGCTAATCATGAGTAGATTTTCGCATACGCGGAATGACAGCAACACATTTTGTTGGAAGTGCCTACCATAGGGTAGTGTCTAGTGAGGGTTCCGGTTGTTTGGGCCCATGATTGGTAAAGCCCATAAAAGACTTGAAGAGTGCATACTTATTAAAATCATTAAAAGAATTCATTTCAACCGTTAGATAGGGCCACTTGTGAAATTGCGTATGACAGGCCAGTTTCACCCTTTCTCACAGAATTTTTACCGGATCTGGTAAATAATAATTTAATAATTTGTCTGTTGATTTGATCAAAACTAAATAACACATTTGCACAAATGAGTGATAGTGTTGTAGTGGATACTAGACAGGTTAAATTTTTTGTGAAATGATTCTAAAAGTAGACTCATGAGCAAATAAATTAATTGAGGACAGACCTTTAAACTGTCTACAAATTAAATGTTGATCAATGTCTGATTATTTCGTTACTGTCGTGGTTTAAGATAGTAATTATTTCCAACTTTATTTCAAGTATTGTTTAGTCTGTTATTAAAATGCTTTTTGTGAGTTGACACCTGCAACTCAATTGGCATAGCAAAACATTAATAGAACTTGGCACCCACGTTCTCAAATATTTTGTAGAATTTTAGTGGTGGGCAGTTAAGTTTATATTAAATAGTGAACCCCATTGCCTACATGAGACCACATGGATTAAGAAACTACTGGGTCCACCAGTCATTTTCCATAAATATATTAATAATCCGCATGTAACTCTGTTCAAGTACTTGTATATTTCACCGAGTATTTGGCTCTTAAATGAGTGCAGACACAAGTAATTAGAAAAAAATATTTCCAATTAGCCGTGACATGCAATTTGTTGTGTCATTTGTCAAATAATTAAATGTGTAGAAATAAAAAAATTTGAAAACAAATTGACTAATAATCATAATGATTATCCTATATAATATTAATATTCCAGATTTATAAAATCTTGAGTTTTTAATTTATTTGGTTATGTTACAAGATTTTAAAAACTTTTTTGTAAATGTGAAAAATAGCCACAAAATGCAAAAATATATCATTTTGAAAGAATCCCCAAAGAAATAAATGACATACATATAAGTATGACAGTGTCACTGGTAACTTTACAGGAAATTTTGGTTAACATAATGAATTATGTGTGCTACACCACCATGAACAAACTTTTCACAAAAAGTTGAATGAAACCTAAATTGGCAGTGTATTTTTGACACAAACCATTCACCAATTGTAATTCAAATTCGTGTAATTTTGCCTACATTTAAGATGCGTCCATACACCATATTTCAGCTTAGTAAGTATTGTAGTTTTTCTAAAAAGTAAATTAAGCATCATTTCGTGGTTGTTACTATGTTAATGATAACAGGAATGTCAGTAGATACTCATATCGCTTGAAATGTGATGAACATAATGGCCATTTCTAATATTGACATGTCCCCTTAATTTTCTGCCACAATGGTCCTTAAGGGGTCACCAGGTCACATCTACTTGGCTGTTTCCGTTATAGCTTCAGGGATCATGCCTCAGTTAGACTTCCTGGTGTGTTACACACGAATGTAGGGCACAGTAATTTTAGATATGTGTAATTTTTAAAAAATCATGTCATCTGACATAACTGCATTTGAGCAGACACATTGGCAAGTTTGCTGGTAGAACATGTTAGAAGTGTAACCATGGATTTTTAGATGATTTAAATAGGCAGAATGATTTGTGGCAATTTTTTCACCACAAGGCACATGTGCATAGTAATTTATGCAGAAATTGGTAAATATTGACGGGCATGGCACGTTCAGCCGTTTTAAAAGAGTTAAAAGCATAAAATAAGCAAATTTTTGCATGGGAAATCAATGTTAATTTTCATAAATGTCTATTCACCACGTCTCAATACCCATGTCATGTTGTGTGCAGTTCTTTGTAAGTGAATGGACACATGGAGTTGAAGGTATGCAAGCCCAACCGTAGCTAACCCCATCCCTAACTAACTCCATCTCTAGCTAACCCCTTCTCTAGCTAACCCTAACTACAGAAGATATAACCATTCCCAAAGGCACATGTTGATAGGAAAAGTGAATAGTTTGCTTGGAAAAGGCAGACAGCAGTAACGATCACGAATAGCACGGTACAGACCGGATGCCAAAATGGAAATTTGCTCAAAATTAGGGGGTATGGCACCAGTTTGTGAGGGAGCAGGTAGCTATTTTGCAACATAATAGTCATTGGTGATATTTGTTATGTGGCCCAGTGCATTGGTAATTTTGTGTAACATATTTGGACGGAATAATTGTATGTTGTTTGTGTCACAGCCACTGGAAGCATCGCGTAGATCAGAATTTTCAAATGTGGCCGCAACGGGTATCCGGTCATGTGACACCCTTTTATGGTGGCGTATCCAAATCAAGCAGTACGCCATGTACCCTACAAGTAGATGCACGAAAGCAGTCACATAAACAATAAAATTTGACAAGTCTGACACATTGGAATTCACTCAAAATCCTGTTAAATGTGACAAATTGTCACTTTTCGGACAAAGTTGCGCCATATTTGGTAAAAAATCAAGCAATTATAGAAATATTAATTTGTTCTATAAGTAGTAGGTATATTTAAAGAAACAGTAAGTAGGCTTCATTGGTTCTGTATGCTCTAGAAATCTAGTGTACATGGTCTACGATTTATCATGTGTCAAGATTTACCTAAAATTTAATTATGTGACTGGTTTTCAGCTATTATTATGGGCAGGGCGTTGTTTTGAGTTGGCTATGAAACAAATAAATATGTATTGTTTTATTAAATAAAAAAAAATAATATATGAACATTGTATAATGTCTACAAGTCTGCTGTCTACTGTCCAAAGTGTGCTGGATGAGTTCTAGCAATCCAGCACAACCAACTGCTTCAAACTGACGAATATCCTGAAGAAAAATAATCAACTTTGTATTGTCACTACTATTAAGTATTATAACATATTTTTATATATGGCTTTAAATTATTGGCTTAAAGTTAGGGTAGGAGATTTGTTTATCTAACCCTAACAAACCATAACCCTAATTTTAGTTGTTAATTGAATTTGCTCAACTAAGTTAACTTAATTTAATTAATTAATGTTACCAGTAAGGGCAGTTAATTTGGTATTAATTGATATTTCAAATGTCACCCACTAGCACTGACACAGTACATATTGCCAGTTGGTATTTTTCTATTGTGTTAACTAGTGTCTACTGTTTAGTGTCTACAATTTCCTCAGTACTGATTCATTCACACTTCTACTAATTCACACATGTCTGAACCTGATCTGTCTCAGGCTAGTGACTGCATTTCCAGCAGGCCTGCAGTCACTAGCCTGAGACAGATCAGGTTCAGACATGTGTGAATTAGTAGAAGTGTGAATGAATCAGTACTGAGGAAATTGTAGACACTAAACAGTAGACACTAGTTAACACAATAGAAAAATACCAACTGGGATGGGCAGTGGGCAGTTAACAAGATTAACAAGAGTTAACAAGATTTGCCATCCAAGCCAAAGGCCCAGATGGCAAGTGGACAAGGAAGCCATTGGCTTATCGAGAGTCCAACAATGTTCACCTACTTATAACCCGCCCTCCTGATATATGTGTCAACCTTGTTTTTAAACATATTAACGCTGCTAGCAGTTACACAATCTGTAGACAGTTTGTTCCATTCATTTATTGTCCTCTGTGAGAACGAGTGCTTCCTGATGTCCAATCTACATTGATCCTTTACTAATTTTACCTCATGTCCTCTAGTTCTGCTATCCTTCTTGAGTGAGAAAAACATATTTCTATCAATATTTTCATACCCATTCAATATCTTAAAAACTTCAATCTGATCTCCTCTTAATCTCCTTGTCTCTAGAGTTGTTAAACCACATTCTTTCAGGCATTCTTCATAACTAAGGTCTCTAAGTTCTGGAATCATTTTAGTTGCTCTCCTTTGTATGCGTTCAAGCGTATCTATATCCTTCTTACGATATGGTCTCCATGCTTGTATACAGTATTCTAAATGAGGTCTAACTATTGCTTTATATAGAGGTATAATTAACTTTTTTCCCTTGTATGTTATGTTTCTTCTAATCAATCCAAGAATTTGATTACCCTTTGAAGCTGCAATACCACACTGCTCTGAAACTTTCATATCAGCGCTTATTGTAACTCCTAAGTCCTTTTCTTTTACAGTAGTACCAAGAACAGTAGCTCCCATTTTATAGTTTACATTCAAGTTCCCATGTCCTGTATGTAGGCATTTACATTTCCCAAAATTGAACAGCATCTGCCATTTCTCAGACCATTTCACTAATCTGTCTAGATCGTTTTGTAAATGTTGTTTATCACCATCAGTATTAACCTTTCTAAACACTTTTGTGTCGTCCGCAAATTTCAGTACGTTACTTGTTATACTCTCTTCCAAGTCATTGATATAAATTAAGAATAATATAGGTCCTAATACTGATCCTTGAGGTACCCCACTCAAAACCGATTTCCAATTTGAAACTTCGCCATCTACTACAACTCGTTGTCTTCTGTCAGTCAGCCATTGTTCTATCCAGTCAGTTATGCTATCCCCGATACCATGGGCTTTTAATTTAAGTAGCAATCTTTGATGTGGCACTTTGTCAAAAGCTTTCTGAAAATCTAAGTAGATAATATCTATTGGCGATCCCTCGTCTATCCACTTAGTGATTTCTTCGAAAAAACATAACATATTTGTTAAGCATGACCTCGCTTTAAGGAATCTGTGTTGAGATGAATTTAATAATTTATGCTTAACGAGGAAGTCCACCATATGGTCTTTAATTAACCTTTCTAATAATTTACAAATCACTGACGTTAAACTCACTGGTCTGTAATTCTCTGACTTATTTCTTGAACCCTTTTTAAATAATGGTATGATGTTTGCTTCTTTCCATTCAAACGGAACAACTCCCTCTTTCAATGACAAGTTGAATACTCTTGCAAGTGGTACACTGATTTGATCTACTGTTTCCATTAGTAATTTTGGAGGAATCCCATCCACTCCCAGTGATTTGTTATCCTTCATTGCCTTTATTTTCCTAGCTACCAATTCTGGAGTTACAACTAACGGTCCTAAATAGTCAGATTTAGCCCCCTGAAATTTAGCATCAGCAACTGGTAATGAACTAATATCTTCTTTTGTAAACACTGAACTGAAGTAACCATTTAGGTCTTCCGCCATTAAAAACCCCTGTGATATTATATTTCCAGCACTGTCTTCTAGAGGTCCAACCTTGTCTTGTACGTTTCGTTTACTCCTGACATATGCATAAAAACTCTTGCTGTCAGTTTTTATGTTACATGCCAGTTTTTGCTCATAGCTTCTTTTAGATTGTCTGATTTCAGTTGTAGCTGCATTAAGTGCCTCTTTGTATTTTGCATAGTCTTCTTCCTTTCTGGTACGCCTATAAACCCTCCACATAGTTTGTTTTAGCATTATTTTTCTAATTGCCTCTTTTGACAAGTGTTTCTTTCTACACCGTTTTCCTTGTTTTCGGAAGGGAACAAATTTATCAGTGATACTCTCAATTTCATATTTTAGAATATTCCAACATTCAATTGCAGTCTTATTCATCAGCATGTTATTCCAATCTAGCTGTGCTAAGTATTTCCTCATATCTTTGTAGTTACCTTTGTGGAAGTTTCTCTTGTACGTTTTCTTATTTTTACTTTCTGATTTTACATTGATGTCAAAATGTATTTGATTATGGTCACTATTACCCAATGGTTCAAATATTTTTACATTGTCCACTAATTCTTTTTGTGATGACAAAACTATATCTAATACATTTTCTCCCCTGGTTGGTTCTAGTACGTGCTGAGTAAGAAAGCTATCCTGGATTAAACATAGAAATTGTTGATCCTCAATCCCTGTGCTCTCTAGAGAATTCCATTGTATGTGTCCATGGTTAAAATCTCCCATTATGATACATTCCCCTTTACTAACTTCCTTTGTAGCGTTTTTTATTTTTGTGTTATCCTCTTCGTTTATGTTTGGACTTCGGTAAACTAATCCAATAGTTAATTTTGAATTTCCTGAAACAATTTTGCACCAAACAGCTTCATCGCAATCTGCTTCCCTTTCTAGTTTTATTTCATAAGCCTGAATAGATTCTTTAACATATAAAATAACTCCCCCGCCCCTTCTTCCTATTCGATCTTTCCTAAACATTACGTATCCTGTCAGTCCTAATTCAGCATCTGCTATATCTATGTTGGCCCATGATTCAGTTATACCAATTATGTGAGGGTCAATATCTTCTACCATAATGTTTAATTCGTTTTTCTTATTTACTATGCTCCTTGCATTTAAACATACGCATCTATAACCTTTTTCAGAGATGTTTTTCGGATGATTTGATATTGGTTTATCTGTGCTAGTGGCCTCTTGTTCTGCTTGAGACACCTCTAGGTAACCCTCTAGGTTGCCAGAGGGCAGGTCATTCAGGCAGGCAGGATTTGGAGGGAAGACCTAGACATAGAATTTCCACTTTTAGGGTCAAAGGGTGATACATTGATGGTTAATCATGGCTTGATTGACTCTGCAAATATGTCTAAAGTAAACATTTGGGGCTGGCTACTTCTTAGATATAATGCAAAAGGCTACATTCATGCCTAAGATATGCATGATCTGTATTCTGTATGTACTATGTAATAGTAATATGTACTGTGTAATGCGTGTACTGTGTATGCAATACTACACATTGCTATTATATGAAATGTATCTATTAAAATAATGCATATTATTAAAATTATACAATTGGAAGTCCCATTATTGAAAAGAGTTTAAACTACATTCCAATATATAAAGCACTGGCATCATTCATAATTCCATGCAAAGCTCTCAATTTGCACCGATGTAATACTAAAGAAATAATTTTAAATTTAAACCGGAAATACAATTTTTATAAGTTTTTATTAATATTAAAATAAAAAAATCTGGATTTTGTATTAATATTTTATTAGGACCAGGCCCGGCCTGGCCTGCTCACACTAGTCCTGGCCCAAGCCCAATGTGTTTAATATATTGTATTTTTGCCCAGCCCGGCATGTGCAATTTTGTAGACGCCCGGCTTGCAGGCCGGGCTTGGGCCCAAAGCCTGGCATGTGCATGGCACTAATACACAGACACACATTACACAGTACATATTTCTACTACATAGTACAAACAGAATACAGATGTTACATATGCATATTTTTTGCATGAATGTAGCCTTTTGCATAGATCTAATGGCCCCATGCCAGGCCACTTAAGTTCACTTGGCTGGAAGCAGCCAGCCCCAAATGTTTATTTCAGACAAATTTGCAGAGGCAATCAAGCCATGATTAACCATCAACTTCAGCAACACCCTTTGATCCTACCAGTGGACATTCTATTGTCTAGGTCTTCCCTCCAAACCTTGCCTGCAGGAATGACCTTCCCATTGGCTGCTGCCCAGTGCCCACCTCAGTTGGTAGTTGGTATTTTTCAAATGTGTTAACTAGTGTCTACTATTTAGTGTCTACACTTTCCCCAGTACTGATTCATTCACACTTGTATTAATTCCAACATGTCTGAACCTGATCTGTCTCAAGCTAGTGACTTCAAGTTCAGGCTTTGTGGAAATGCCACTGGGTGTCAGTGCCAGTAGGTGACATTTAATTGAAATATCAATTACTACCAAATTAACTGCCCTTACTGGTAACATTTATTAATTAAATTAAGTTAACTTACTTGAGCTAATCAAATTAACAACTTAAATTATAGTTATGGTTTGCATTAGGGTTAATTTAGGGTTAGATAAACAAATCTCCTACCCTAACCATAATACAATAAATTAAAGCCATGTATAAAAATATGTTATAATATTTAATAGTAATGACAATAAAAAGTTTATTTTTCTTCTGGATATTCATTCGTTTGAAGCAGTTGGTGGTGCTGGATTTCTAGAACCTAGGCTTACCCGTCTTTGGCCTGCGGGTATGGGCCGGGCCTTAGCCTGCTATGTGTGGGCTGGGCTTGGGCCTATATTCTAGTTTGCTGGACTAGGCTGGGCTTGAAAATTTTTTGTGGGTGGATTCTAAATGCTAATTGCAGGCCGGGCTTGGGCTCAAATTATAGGCCCGTGCAGGGCACTAGTACACACCGAAAAAGCATTTTAGCTGTTGCCTTGTTATTCCTTTTAAGCACTGTTTTAATAAATGTTTACCTCAATGTACCAAATAACAGTAATTCGATTCTTTGTTGACTGCACGTTTCACTTTTATTTCTTGTAGACACCGTGCCAGAAAGACTTGGAAAGAGCAAAGGAAGAAGCAGTAAATGTTAAAAGTATGGTATCAATTCCTAAATTTTTTCTTACATATTTGTCCTATGAGCCATTGCCTGACAGATCATTTGTCCTATGAACAATTGCCTGGCAGATTATAGTCCTATGAACCATTACCTGGCAGATCATTGTAAACCATTGCCTGGCAGATCATTGTCCTGTGAACCATTACCTGGCAGATCATTGTAAACCATTGCCTGGCAGATCATTGTCCCTGTGAACCTTTGTGTGACATCAATGTCCAGTGAACCCTTGCCTTCCACATCATTGTCCAGTGAATGACTGCATAGGAGTTCATTGTCCAGTGAACCACTGCCTAACAAATCATTGTCCTTTGAACCATTACCTGGCAGATCATTATCTTGTGAACCAGTGCCTGGCAGATCATTGTCCTATGAACAATTGTCTGCCATATCATTGTCCTGTGAACCATTGCCTGACAGATCTTTGTTCCATGAGTCGTTACACTTAGTTGATGTCCCATGAGCCATTGCACTTAGGTGATTGTTCCATGAGTCGTTACACTTAGTTGATGTCCCATGAGTCGTTACACTTAGGTGATTGTCCTACATGAGCACTGCCCAGCAGACAATGCCTACTAGACCTGTGCACAAACAATTTGTAATACTCTAGTTATTTTATGTGCACTTCCACAGTACTGGGCAACATAAAAAAGTTCATTAACAACTACAGTGAACTCGCTTTGAGAGAATCATGGATAACAGAGTCATCCAGTCAGCTCCTTAGTATAATCAAATGTATTGACTCGCTGGGATGGAGTTATTCCCTATTCTTGCTGTATTAAAATATGCCGCTTAAGCGAACCTGTCGCTTAATTTAATCAAATTTCTCTGGCACAGAGTAATTCTGTTAAGCAGAGTCCAATGTACCGCCACGTTTTGTAGAATGTGCTAAACAAATTGCTGAATTGTGTAAGTTACACAGTGTCTACAAAGTCTCTCACTTGACGTGTGTCCTATTGACATGAATGTTCTTGTTTGTACTTTGTAGGACATCTTTGATATATTAAAGTTGTCCGACAAACAAGTGTATATATCATAGGTATTCATGTCGACAGGAAATGTGTTTATCATGTGAAAGGGATTTCATGGACAATGTGTGACTTACACCATTCAGTAGTCTGTTGCCCTCAACATTGTGAAACAGTTAAGTTTTAATCTCATGGTTACTTGAGACCAAATCCTCCCTTTGCTAAGAAATACATTTTAGTAATTTTCTGCACTTTTAGTTGTTAATATAGTTGTCTTCGCTCAGTTGCCCGGGATTGTGGACGTTTCCTTTATGCAGCATGTTTGACCTGCACACTCAGATCCTACATAATGCCTGTAGTATGTGTTTACTGCCAGTGATAAATATGTGTGTGTTTGTTACCACTAATGTGATGTTAGTTGTTACTGATGTGTGTGTTTGCTACCTCTAATGTGTGTCTGTCTGTGCGTGTGTGTGTGCGTGCGCGCGCGTGCGCATGTGCATACGTGTGTGTGTGTGCGCATTCATGTGTGTATGCATCTCTGTGTGTGTGTGTGCATCTGTGTGTGTGTCTGTCTGTGTGTGTGTGTCCGTGTGTGTGTGTCTGTGCGTGTGCATCTGTGTGTGTCTGTCTGTGTGTGTGTCTGTGTGTGTGTGTCTGTATATGTGTGTGTGTCTGCATGTGTGTGTGTGTCTGTGTGTGTGTGTGTCTGTGCGCGCATGTGTGTGTGTCTGTGTGTGTTTGTGTCTGTCTGTGTATGCATCTGTATGTGTGTGTCTGCGTGTGTGTGTCTGCGTGTGTGTGTGTGCCTGTCTGTGTGTGTGTGTGTGTGTGTGTGTGTGTAGGTGTAGGTGTGTGTGTTTGCGTGTGTTTGGCTGTTTGGTACCGGTAATGTGATGTTACTGATGTGTGTTTGGTCCCACTAATGTGATGTTCCTATTTACTGCCAGTGATAAATATGTGTGTGTTTGTTACTACTAATGTGATGTTAGTTGTTACTGATGTGTGTGTTTGCTACCTCTAATGTGTGTGTCTGTCTGTCTGTGCATCTGTGTGTGTGTGCGTGCGTGCACGTGTGCATACGTGTGTGTGTGCGCATTCGTGTGTGTGTGCATCTCTGTGTGTGTGTGTGCATCTGTGTGTGTGTCTGTCTGTGTGTGTGTCTGTGTGTGTGTGTCTGTGCGTGTGCATCTGTGTGTGTCTGTCTGTGTGTGTGTGTGTGTGTGTGTGTGTGTGTGTGTGTGTGTGTGTGTGTGTGTGTGTGTGTGTGTGTGTGTGTGTGTGTGTGTGTGTGTGTGTGTGTGTGTGTGTGTGTGTGTGTGTGTGTGTGTGTGTGTGTGTGTGTGTGTGTGTGTGTGTCTGTGTGTGTTTGTGTCTGTCTGTGTGTGCGTCTGTATGTGTGTGTGTGTGCTTGTGTGTGTGTGTGTATGTGTGTGTGTGTGTAGGTGTAGGTGTGTGTGTCTGCATGTGTTTGGCTGTTTGGTACCGGTAATGTGATGTTACTGATGTGTGTTTGGTCCCACTATTGTGATGTTACTGATGTGTGTGTTTGCTGCCACTAGTGTGTGTTTGTGTGTTTTCTACCACTAATGTGATGCGTGTGTGTTTGCTGTAGCAGACCTGGAGAGACAATGTGAAGAGAAGGTGAAGATGGCCGTACAGCAAGTGGACGTCCAACAGTAAGTACTCATCCTGTTGTAGTGGTAACATAATGACGAGATATATTTTAAATACCTAAGTCAGATCAAATGTAAATGGACCAGATGGTAATATTTTATGACAAATTGATAAAGCCTGAGACTAGGAATATTTTGTGACAAACAATTGCAGTAAATGAACTACGACTCGGCCCAAGCAGCCTACCATGGCCACTAAAGATACTATGCTATGATTACTGTAATTTTGGTTTACGCTTATTGTGAACCCACAGTCACTTAGTTGGCAGGTAGGTGTGGGCAATTACATTGAGTGTTCGGTGATCTATGACTGAGCACTCCCCGTGTCATTTGATATTTATAAATTGGTAAAACGATGAGGCACACATTATTTAACACGATTTATCAAGGTTGCCTTCCACAGCATCAAGCTGACAAGTGGATGGTGAAGCCGTCGTTCTCTAATTAGCATTTCTAATCATTTGCATGCTGCTGATGTTAAATTCACTGGCCTGTAATCTTGTCACTTGTTCCATGATCCCTCTATCATTATAAACCCATCTGATACAATATTTCCCGCATTGTTTCCAGTGATTTGACCTTATCTCAACCTTTAAGTTTTCTCCTTGCAAGTTACATCAGAAGTAACCATGGCTTTCTTGTCACAACTGTTACTACTAGTGTTAGTTACATCAGAAGTAACCATGGCTTTCTTGTCACAACTGTTACTACTAGTGTTAGTTACATCAGCAGTAACCATGGCTTTCTTGTCACAACTGTTACTACTAGTGTTAGTTACATCAGCAGTAACCATGCCTTTCTTGTCACAACTGTTACTACTAGAGTAAGTTACATCAGCAGTAACCGATGCCTTTCTTGTCACGACTGTTATACACCTGTACTACTAGTGTCAGCTGCACCTACTGGTGTCAATGCAGTGTCAATGTCCTCCATCTCTCTGTCCACTCACTCCACTGTCACCAACGAGTGGGGAGACATGTACAGGACCAGGTGTAGCTGTAAACAAGAGATTATCAAACAGTCCTCATGCCTGTGCCCATTGTCACCAAGGAGTGGGTTGGACGCATACAGGACCAGGTGTACCTGTAAGCAAGATATTGTCACACAGTCCTCATGTCTCTGTCAACTGTCACCAAGGGCTGGTGGGACACATACAGGACCAAGTGTAGCTGTAAGCAAGAGATTGTCACACTGACTCACACAGTCCTCACATCTCTGTCCACTGTCTCCAAGGGCTGGTGGGACACATACAGGACCAAGTGTAGCTGTAAGCAAGAGATTGTCACACAGTCCTCACGTCTCTGTCCACTGTCTCCAAGGGCTGGTGGGACACATACAGGACCAAGTGTAGCTGTAAGCAAGAGATTGTCACACAGTCCTCACGTCTCTGTCCACTGTCTCCAAGGGCTGGTGGGACACATACAGGACCAAGTGTAGCTGTAAGCAGAGATTGTCACACAGTCCTCACGCTCTGTCCACTGTCTCCAAGGGCTGGTGGGACACATACAGGACCAAGTGTAGCTGTAAGCAAGAGATTGTCACACAGTCCTCACGTCTCTGTCCACTGTCTCCAAGGGCTGGTGGGACACATACAGGACCAAGTGTAGCTGTAAGCAAGAGATTGTCACACAGTCCTCACGTCTCTGTCCACTGTCTCCAAGGGCTGGTGGGACACATACAGGACCAAGTGTAGCTGTAAGCAAGAGATTGTCACACAGTCCTCACGTCTCTGTCCACTGTCTCCAAGGGCTGGTGGGACACATACAGGACCAAGTGTAGCTGTAAGCAAGAGATTGTCACACAGTCCTCACGTCTCTGTCCACTGTCTCCAAGGGCTGGTGGGACACATACAGGACCAAGTGTAGCTGTAAGCAAGAGATTGTCACACAGTCCTCACGTCTCTGTCCACTGTCTCCAAGGGCTGGTGGGACACATACAGGACCAAGTGTAGCTGTAAGCAAGAGATTGTCACACAGTCCTCACGTCTCTGTCCACTGTCTCCAAGGGCTGGTGGGACACATACAGGACCAAGTGTAGCTGTAAGCAAGAGATTGTCACACAGTCCTCACGTCTCTGTCCACTGTCTCCAAGGGCTGGTGGGACACATACAGGACCAAGTGTAGCTGTAAGCACGAGATTGTCACACACTTCTCAGGTCGCTCTTTCTCCTATACGACCCCCTCCTCCAATTCATTTAGTACATCACACACCATGGTTGTTGATATTCAAATTCATAGTGCTTGAATAGTTTAAGTAATATGCACAGTCACTTTGATGCTTAGATCAGGTAACTGGTGAAAGTGTGAATAGCCGTATGTGTCATTCCACAATGAAGTGGACAAAGGCTCAATATTTAAATATCAATTATTTTATTAAATATATGTTTTTTTGTGATAGTCTAAACAGTGATTGAAATTGTTGCAAAAAGGATATTGCATACCCAGTAGATGCCTATTATTTTGTCAAATAAATGCAATAAAAACTACATGTAAAGCATTAATGTATTTGTTTTATTTTATACAGTCAAATAAACTTATTTATTAGCTTGCGTAATACCTACGTCTTACACCCATTGGAGTTACTAAATATGATGTGGTATGAATGTAGCTCTCAATCAAATAGACCCCCTCAGAAATGTAATGCGAGTAACCGACATGGCTCATTTCCCCCTCTGTGCTCCATTTCTTGTATGTAATAAACAAAACTGGTTATTTTCCTACATTGACTTACTACAGATGTTGAAACCATGAACATTACACTATAGTGAAATGAAACATGGCAGTAATACATAAAAAATTGTAACATGAGTAACCAAAAATATGTAATGCGACTCTATGCTAGTAACCAATATTTTACCATCATGTTGGGTTATTGATATGTTGTTAAATACAAAGATTCGTTGTTCCCAGAAGTGATAGGCATATGTGCTCCCACCAGAATGACTATCTGGTATTGATGATGACCAAATGGACAGTACTGGAGATGACCAAACCAGAGGGACAGCATATTTTATGAGATATAAAATGGTTAAGGCCCTAGATAAACCTGACATTGCTAATAGCTTTAACATTTCAAATTTTTTACTGATTTTTAGAATATACTGAGCATGAAATGAAAGATCAGAGTTGTGACATTACCTCAATCAAAATGACATTACCTCAATAATTTTTTTATTGACTCATTACCATGATATGACTAATTTGTTGGTAATTTCTGTGGACCTAAGTACCGGACAGTTTGTAACGCTAGTAACTGATTAATTTGACAACTGTGGTTTTATTAATTATGCAATTCAAAAACTGCTGCCATGTTATGATACCTTGATACCTTAGTTGTATAATATATGATACTTTGATACCTTAGTTGTATAACATAATATCATACCTTGATACCTTAGTTGTATAACATATGATACTTTGATACCTTAGTTGTATAACGTAATATCATACCTTGATACTTTAGTTGTATAACATATAATACCTTGATACTTTAGTTGTATAACATATAATACCTTGATACTTTAGTTGTATAACATATAATACCTTGATACTTTAGTTGTATAACATATAATACCTTGATACTTTAGTTGTATAACATATAATACCTTGATACTTTAGTTGTATAACATATAATACCTTGATACTTTAGTTGTATAACATATAATACCTTGATACTTTAGTTGTATAACATATAATACCTTGATACTTTAGTTGTATAACATATAATACCTTGATACTTTAGTTGTATAACATATAATACCTTGATACTTTAGTTGTATAACATATAATACCTTGATACTTTAGTTGTATAACATATAATACCTTGATACTTTAGTTGTATAACATATAATACCTTGATACTTTAGTTGTATAACATATGCGGCAATTTTTTGACAGCAGACTAAAAATTTACATTGCCCGCCAAAATCATTTAATTTATTGACTAATTATCCTGATATGACTTTAATTTGTTGGTAATTTATACAAAGTGGATTTGTGTGGACCTCTGATGATTTCTTCAATAAAGATTTCCCATTGAAAAGCTGCTATTTCTCTTTGACATCAATTATTTTAGCTATAACTTCGTAACGGACAAATTGTAACATGAGTAACTGTAACAAGAATAAACAAATATTTTGACAACCACATATTTATTAATTATGTAATTCCAAAACTGCTGGTACCTTGATACCTTGGCAACTTAGCATATGCAGCCAATTTCACAGCAGTTGTAGTTTGAGGAGACTTTGTATTTTAAATGTGGCAATTTTTTGGCATGTTCTTTTTTGTAACATGAGTAAGCAATATTCACACACTGAAAGAATGAAAAAAGTAATCAACATTATTTTTGTTTTTCTTTTCTGTCACATACGTTGATCATTTATGTAGTACATTAGCAAAGAAAAACACTTTACAATGTATAATTGTTAAAGCTACATCCGCTTAAAAGAAAATATGATGATAAAAATGTAATGCAAGTAAACAAGATATGCAAAAATCATTAATTGAGGAAAATCCCATAGTAGAAATTAATTGAGATTTAATTAATGAAAATTAATTAATTAAAATCCTTTCATAATGACCTGTCTAGCCTTAACGCTGTCTGTACCTTGTCCAGAACCTTTGTTCCAGTGCAGACTGCTGCCTTGCAAAGACAGAACTTCGTGTTTTGGCAGAAACCTAAACAGTTCAACCTGACACAAAATCAATCACTTTGCTGTCTGAAATTTCCAATAAAAAGTGTCATGCGTGATCAAATATTAGAAAAGTTGTAACGTGTCATAAATAAAAGATGCCCATGCGGCTGTAGGCTGTGTTCTTAGCTCATTATTCGTGTAAATGTGTAGTGATGCATGAGTCGCTTGATAGCCATCCAGGCTAGGTGGCAATATTGTCATATATATATATATATATATATATATATATATATATATATATTAATACACTATAATACAACTGAAAGTATACATGGAATTAAATAGCTAAAATAATAATTAAATTAAAGGCAATACAACTAAAAGTATACATTGAATAAATAGTTAGGATAATAAATAGAATTAAATAACACGTTGACCACTTATACAGGTAGGACTTCAACCAGTTGAGTGCAGCGTCTGTGCTGCTTAACATGTTTTCCAGACAATTTAGAAGTATAATGTGATCAATCATAATATCTTATTCAGGTGTTATTATTTCCAAGTGAATACATGCTACAATATATGTATATTTAAGAAATTTACTCATTGTCACTTATTTATTGCTATCTCACTCACTGATTATTATCTTTCTCTTGCATATTATTAATTTATGCTGACATATCACATCATCAAAGATTCATCATATCATAAAAACATTTTCATTTATTTAAAAATTCCAATGGTTGTTTGTTGAAAACAATTTCTTGTTTTGGTGTTGAAAATAGACTATGTATGCAAAAACATTAAACAAACAGACAAGGTTCAATTATATTTTGGTGCGAGTGTGAATAGGAAACTGGAGAATAACAATCTGAATCCAATTGTGATTTCACTGAAAGAAAACTAGAAATAGCAATTTTCTTTTTCTAGAAAATTAGTGTGTGATTTTTTCAGTAAACACTCATACTTCCCACGAACAATAAATACCATGAGAAAATGTTTACTCTGGGTGATATAATATAATATTGGTAAATCTCACAACAATTGTTTCCTTGGCTGTATAAACAAATCTAGAAGACACTAAGATAGAACAAATTCACCATTTCAATAATAATTATTATATTAATTTTTTTCTTATATTTCTTGTATTTTACTTTTTTCTTTGTTACGTTTTGGTGGTTTTCAGCTCTCTTTGTCAGACTCGCTACTGCTAGATGGCGGCACAGTAGTTATTGTAAAGTACACGGGTGATGTCACTGGTGTACGCAGGTGACTACTGTGTCGCCATCTAGCTGTAGTCAACCCAACGAAGACAGCTAAAAGTGGCCAAAACGTAAGAACAAAAGAGGTAAAATTTATTGTGAAATACAAGAAAAAGATAATATATTGAAGCCTCCAATCTGACAAGTCTCTTCATAGTCATTCTCTGTTCCAGACTGTGTGTGAGTGTCAAGTCAACTGAGCGAGTGAGGATTCTCAACATTGTTAAACAGCGTCTGGGAGTGGCATCACTGCTGATGCTGAAAGAGAGTGGCATTGAGATGGATGGCATCAACATAGACCAGGTCACAGTGGCAGCTACATCAGCACAGTGAGTAACATAGACCAGGTCGCAGTGGCAGCTACACCAGCACAGTGAGTTACATAAACCAGGCCGCAGTGGCAGCTACATCAGCACAGTGAGTAACATAGACCAGACTGCAGTGGCAGTTAACCAGCACAGTGAGTAACATAGACCAGACTGCAGTGGCAGTTAACCAGCACAGTGGGTAACATAGATCAGGCCGCAGTGGCAGCTACACCACACAGTGAGTAACATAGACCAGGCCGCAGTGGCAGCTACACCACACAGTGAGTAACATAGACCAGGCCACAGTGGCAGCTACACCAGCACAGTGAGTAACATAGACCAGGCCGCAGTGGCAGCTACACCACACAGTGAGTAACATAGATCAGGCCGCAGTGGCAGCTACACCACACAGTGAGTAACATAGATCAGGCCGCAGGGGCAGCTACATGAGTAACATAGATCAGGCCGCAGGGGCAGCTACACCACACAGTGAGTAACATAAACCAGGCCGCAGTGGCAGCTACACCAGCACAGTGAGTAACATAGACTAGGCCGCAGTGGCAGCTACGCCACCCAGTGAATAACATAGTCCAGGCCGCAGTGGCAGCTACACCAGCACAGTGAGTAACATAGACCAGGCCGCAGTGGCAGCTACACCACACAGTGAGTAACATAGACCAGGCCGCAGTGGCAGCTACACCACACAGTGAGTAACATAGACCAGGCTGCAGTGGCAGCTACACCACACAGTGAGTAACATAGACCAGGCCATAGTGGCAGCTACACCACACAATGAGTAACATAGACCAGGCTGCAGTGGCAGCTACACCACACAGTGAGTAACATAGACCATAGGCCTGCCTCGATTATGCATACTTTCCCTTATCAGCAAGCTTCGGTGTGATGTCATTGATGATAAGGAAGTGCTACGAGACTGGGCAAAGTCTTTTTACGAAACAAACAAAGCATTGTACTTCAACAGTATCTACTTAAATTTAGCATCCCTTTGATGACAAGTAAAGGAATAACAAACCCTTAAAGTGAAGGCTAATCAATTACAAGCTAGAACTAAGTAGATCTTGTGTGTCACATCAGTCACTGAAATCACCAAGCCAAAATAACATAGCAGTTGGGCTGAATTGTCCAAGGGCCAAAATCACAACCATCCGTCAGCACTACTGCTATTGCGATGTTTACTTTCTGACCTAACCATGAAAACGACCACCTAGAGCTGCCAAACTTCTCATATATTTATCATACATGTACACATGTGACATGGTCAAATGTTACTCTTATTCCATGTAACGATAAGAAATTGCAAAAAATGGAAGCTAGCTATATCTTCTATGCCTAGCTCAGCGAAGCTAGGCATAGGAGAAGTTTTTATTTATTTTGATCTTTGTATGGTAAGAGTAATGTTTGACCACGTCACATGTGTATGCGTATGATAGTTGTATTAGAAGTTTGGTAGCTCTATGTGGTCGTTTTCATGGTTCGGTCAAAAAGTAAATAAATTCGAAGTCAAAGGCTACTGGCATCACTAAACTTTGAAAGAGCCGAAATCGAAGGTGATTCTGCAGTATCACTTGCCACTTGCCACCAGTTCGAAATCATTACATTATTCTTAACATTCTGGAAAACTGACATCACCATCACTCGTAAAGCGAATGAAACTATACTGATACGTTGCATAAAAGTCACTGACTGAATGTTAACCCATGGCATCATTGACATCACAAAACCACGTGATCACTCTTCTCATTAACTTCGAATTTTACACATATAATTTTACCTATAAATAATTTTTTCCTAATTTTTAAATTTTGGCATGTAGTACATACATTAAACTTTGTGTACACACAGGAAAAGCATTTTAGCTAGTACCTTGTTGTTATTCCTTTTAATAAAGTTTTTAATATAATTTATTGTTGTTGAAATTGCTGATTGCTCTCTATTTGTCCTGGTAACACTTCTTCACACTTTCTCATTCACTCAGTTACCAACGGGCTGTACCGCGCATAACAGTATCACCAAAGGTACATATGCTACGCACAGTCCAGCCCAGTTAGTTCAGGCCTGTTTTTATCAGCAAGTCAGTGGCGCACTATTTGACCACTTAATGTTCCTGTGTTATTGAGTATGGGTTCTCGGTGATGTTACGGGTTGTTTCATTGGTGTTATGACTATTCATCGGGAAAATGCGATGAATGTGGCGGTCTAGTTTTGCATTGATTACCCAAGTTCGTTCAGGTCACGGCACGATCATTTGTGATTCCATTGGCTGCTTTGATATCAAAGGATAGCAAAGATATCACTTGTATCGGGTTGGATTGTTATTCAACAGGAATTAAATTTCACCTGTGACACCTGCATGTTCATCCGACGTGCACACGCAGGCCCTGAACTAACATGTTCATCCAACGTGCACACGCAGGCCGTGAACTAACATGTACATCTGACGTGCACATGCAGACCCTGAACTAACGTGTTCACCTGACATGCACACGCAGGCCCTGAACTAACATGTTCATTCGGCGTGCACACGCAGGCCCTGAACTAACATGTTCATCCAACGTGCACACGCAGGCCCTGAACTAACATGTTCATCTGATGTGCGCACGCAGGTCCTGAACTAACATGTTCATCTGAAGTGCACACGCAGGCCCTGAACTAACATGTTCATCCGACATGCACACGCAGGCCCTGAACTAACATGTTCATCTGACGTGCACACGCAGGCCCTGAATTAACACGTTCATCCGACATGCACACGCAGGCCCTGAACTAACATGTTCATCTGACGCGCACACGCAGGCCCTGAACTAACTGAGCTACACTGTGCTTAGCATATGTGTCCGGCAAATGATTTTTGACTTTATCGAGACACCACATATAGAGATGATGCTGCATTGACAAAAGATTCGTGAATTCATTGTGTCATGACAAAACTTTGCATTTCTTTTGTTGTTCAGTTTACATTATAAATTTTACATATTATTTATGGTAGGAATATAAAAAAAATTCATGGACTACATTTTATAATAATTATTTTTGGCATGTATGATTGACTTGTAGTTGTAAGTCTTGCCTCCTGACCAGACATGTTCTTGTTGACTCACAACTTATTTTGTTCAGGTCAGACGGAACACGTCAGGTGGTGGCAACTCAGCAGCAGCCTCAACCAGGTCAGGGTCAACAGCAGCCTCAACCAGGTCAAGGTCAACAGCAGCCTCAACAAGGTCAAGGTCAACAGCAGCCTCAACCAGGTCAAAGTCAACAACAGCCTCAACCAGGTCAAGGTCAACAGCAACCTCAACCTGGTCAAGATCAACAGCAACCTCAACCAATTCAAGGTAAACAGCAGCCTCAACCAGGTCAAGGCCAACAGCAGCCTCAACCCGGTCAAAGCCAACAGCAGCCCCAACCTGGTCAAGGTCAACAGCAACCTCAACCAGGGCAAGGTCAACAGCAGCCACAACCAGGGCAAGGTCAACAGCAGTCTCAACTAGGTCAAGGTCAGCAACAACAGTTTGACCAAGGCCAACAAATTGGTCTGGGTCAGCAGCAACAGCAGCAGCAGCAGCAGCAACAATCAAGACAGGGTAGTGAACAGCGGCCAAATCAAGATAGTTGGCAGCCACAGCAGCAACAACAGCAGCAGCAACAACAAGGCATTGAGCAGCAGCCGGCAGACAGCCAACAGCAAGGTAAACAGTCATGATACAGTAAGGCGATAACAAACAAGGCTGGGTGGTAAAGGAACTACTCATTTAAGACGACCAACAATATCAGATATATATATATATATATATATTGCAACAATTGACTAAATCTACAATGTAGATCCATGCTTATAAGTGGTCAAACGACTCATGACACAACCCCTTTCGCGACAGGCCACCCCCCTCTGATATATATATAATTTACAAGGTTGCTAAGGTAGTATTTGATAACAACATTAAAAGAAATGTCATTATTTTGCTAAATAATTTGACCATTATATGAAGTATTGCCCTAGTTTGCTCTAATGCCATAGAATTTGGGATGAAGAGAAACTAATGGCAACCAATATTGTATTCAACAAGTACATTATTGTATTCAACAAGTACATTATTGTATTCAACAAGTACATTATTGTATTCAACAAGTACATTATTGTATTCAACAAGTACATTATTGTATTCAACAAGTACATTATCATCAAAATATTTATTAAACAAATTATGTTGCATTTTTATGAAGCAAATTATGTTGCATTTTTATGAAGCAATGTTGCCACAAAATGTACCTCTCCTGGCCTATATTCCCAAACACTTATGGGAAAATTGGGGTAGATTAGTTAGTTATATCACAATTTATTTCAGTATAAATTTTGCTACACTACCAAGTTCTACAAATAGATCAGTGGCTTCTTTTGTCAACTTGTAGACTTCAATGCCCTTTCAAACCCTGCATTTCTTTGAGTTAGTTTACTTGCAATAAATGACACATACAAACCAATTGTAATATCTGTTTAAAGAGACTGTGCGAACTGTGAATCATGTCCCATATATTTAGCAAGCTGCTGAACATGTAATGTTGTTGTATGGTTAATCACCCCTTTGGTGTATTGTGACTCTATCCATTTGGTGTGCCTTCACTCGGCCCCTTTGGTGTATTGTGATTCTGTCCATTTGTTTTGCAGGCCGGGGTCAGATAAACGCTTCGATGGGAGTTGCCGATCACAGACTGGCCGATATTGGGGTAGGTGTATCTACGGTGATACAGTCGAGTGTGTCTGTCATGAGACCTGAGGGCGGGGTCATGGAAGGGGTGAGGGGTAAGCCACAGGATGAGGGTGGCAATAAAATTGAGAGTTCTCCTGCCACAGCCATTCAGCCTCTCCAACAGAACCAGTCTCGGGAGGCTGGGAGTTCTGGGAGAGATGCCCCTTCTGCAGGCAATGCCACTAGCTCGCAGGGGGCAGGCCCCACTGGAGACAACATCAGGGCGCCCTCTGGTGGGGTGGCACTCAATGGATCTGTTGTTGTTTCAAACGACACACGACCAGCGGATGTGAACATGACACATGCGTCGACAACGCACCCAGACAGCCAGACAGGGATCACACCAACTCCCAGGGAGGAGGCTGGGACTGATGTTGGGAAGAAACTGAAAGAAGAAGGACTTCAGTATGACGGCGGGGAACATGGCGATGATGTAGCTGATGGTGCTAATAGGGTAGGCATTAAACTGTACCAGGGTCTAGCGGCGTGGTGCACTGTGTGGCAGATTGCTCTTCTAAATTCCAAACCAAAATTCTTACACTGTTGCACCTTTAAGAAGTAGCACAAACCTCTGCCAAATTCTGTATAAAAATCATGACTGCAGAATGCATTAACAAACTGTTTCAGTGGCCTGTTGTTTCAGCTGAATCCATGTTGTTTAGTTGCACTTACTTACATCTTTTTTAGAAGTAGAACGGCATACTAACATGGAACTAATATATTAGGATGGTGGCAACATGCCTTCCTTGCTAACTGGGCACAACGATGTGTATGTGTTAACTCTAGTCTACCTGCATAACTAGTAGCAGTAGTGAAGCACCCAACAATGCACACACGGGCGTGCATGCACGGGCATGAACGCACTGTTGTACAAGACTACAGCGTGAGTGAATCAGTGATGTCCACATGATATTGTCTGTCCTGCTGACGATCTGTGTGCAGGTGGAGTCTGTCCAAGTGACATTCAATGTGTGGGATCTGTTTGGGGTGACATTCAATGTGTGGGATCTGTTTGGGGTGACATTAAATGGAATCTGGAATCTGTTTGGAATAACATTCAATGTCTGGGATCTATTTGGGGTGACATTCAGTGTACGGGATCTGTCTGGGGTGACAGTCAATGTATGGGATCTGTTTGGGATGACAGTCATTGTATGGGATCTGTTTGGGCTGACATTCAATGTACGGGATCTGTCTGGGGTGACAGTCAATGTATGGGATCTGTTTGGGGTGACAGTCATTGTATGGGATCTGTTGGGGTGACATTCAATGTATCGGATCTGTTTGGGGTGACAGTCTGTATTCTGGTGATGGTGTGTGCTCTCGTTCCTGCAACAAATCTCTTGAAATGTCTGTTTGAGAAGTGGGTATTTCTGTCTAATGACTACGAATGTGCATTGGGTCAATGTTGTCCACTTTTGTCCATTTATCTTTTATTAATTTCGGTCAAAGGCTTTCAAAGGGCCACCAGTATAAAAGATTTATTGATTGAGTCAAAGTGTGATACTGAATGCAAGTATATAATACAATACAATCAAGAAACTTCTATTGTGCTAAAATCTTCAGGAAACCCAAGTTAAGCAGTGCGCCAAAACAACAGGGTTATGCAGTTGCTAGTCGGTAAACAATTCCAGTCGTAAACTGTTGGATTGGTATGCTGAGGAGCTATGGAGGATAAGGGAGTTTAAACAGGTGGACGTTTAGGTGACGATGAAATGTTACTATAATTATTTCCTGTTGACTTAACATTAATTGGGAGCGAATTCCACAGAGTTGGTGTGGCAACCGAGAAAGCTGTAGTTCCAACATTTGTCTTAATACTGGGAATTAAAAGTGTATTAGAACTAGATGATCGAAGCTGACTGTTGTAGTAAAATCTGACAGCAAATTTAAGTTAAATGCAAGTAAAACTGAGTTTCTTTCTTATTGTTTCACCCCTCCCCCCTCCCCCCCCCCGACACAGCAGACATAACTCACAGGTATAACTGCTACTTCACAGCAGACATAACTCACAGATGTAACTGCTACTTCACAGCAGACATAACTCACAGGTATAACTGCTACTTCAACACCAACGAGTGAAGATAGTGAATCGCTTTTCAGCTTCACTCCCTACTTTATGTGGTGTTTCCCATTGTTCCGTAAACCAGCTCAGGCATTGTCTCCATGATATCTCCCACTTGATGACTAGATGATCGAAGCTGACTGTTGTAGTAAAATCTGACAGCTAATTTAAGTTAAATGCAAGTAAAACGGAGTTTCTTATTATTGTTTCCCCCCCACTCCCTCCCCCAACACCTATGCTGAGCCAGAATGTCACACCAGTCACCTCAGCATGGAATTTAGGAGTTACCTTTGATGACAATTTTTATTTTAGACAGCATATTTCCCAAACATCGTTGCTGCTTTTATCAAATTCGTGACCTTTGCCGTATATGTCTCTTTCTGTCACTAAAACTATTGCAACTGCTCTTGTTAGTGGTAGACTTGACTATTGCAATTCCCCATGCATGAAGTCAGTGAGGCCGACACTAAAGCCGAACTGAATACCACGTCTTAATTACACGGATGCAGACTATTTTGACGTGACTGTCTGGGCTGTCTTGCAGGAGTGAGCAGTGAATGTAAACATGCTTGTTGCTTGGATGAAAGTGCTTGATAGGTAATTGTGCAAATCTTAAAAATAATGCGATATCAAACTGGGAGCCAATGCAGTGATTTAAATAATGGCACTGAGTGGGAAAAATGAGGAAACCGAGTAACTGCCCTAGCCAAACAATTTAGCACACGTTGAAGTTTCATAATGTCCTTAAGAGCAATATTGTGAAAAGGGGAATTACAATAGTCAAGTCTACCACTAACAAGAGCAGTTGCAATAGTTTTAGTGACAGAAAGAGACATATATGGCAAAGGTCACGAATTTGATAAAAGCAGCAACGATATGTTTGGGAAATATGCTGTCTAAAATAAAAATTGTCATCAAAGGTAACTCCTAAATTCCATGCTGAGGTGACTGGTGTGACATTCTGGCTCAGCATAGGTGTTGGGGGAGGGAGTGGGGGGGGGGAAACAATAATAAGAAACTCTGTTTTACTTGCATTTAACTTAAATTAGCTGTCAGTCATCAAGTGGGAGATATCATGGAGACAATGCCTGAGCTGGTTTACGGAACAATGGAAAACACCACATAAAGTAGGGAGTGAAGCTGAAAAGCGATTCACTATCTTCACTTGTTGGTGTTGAACTAGCAGTTATACCTGTGAGTTATGTCTGCTGGTGAAGTGTGAGTTATATCTGCTGGCGAAGTAGCAGTTATACCTGTGAGTTATGTCTACTAATGAAGTTAACAATCATGTGTTTTTCTCCAACCAATGGCTAAGGGATTTTATTTTATTTTGGTTTGTGATTTTGAAGATTTATCTTGTGTGACGTTTTATTTAATGGTATCAAGGTTCAGAAGACTTTACTTTTGTCAATTGTGCTTTCCCTATTGTGTAATTCACAAACAGCTTAAAATGCTTTATGATGTGGTGTTTTAGCTATTTAGCTAGAAAATAGCAATAAGCTACCTAGAAACTAAATATTGTAACTAAGACAGTACTAGCTAGTAAGTGACGTTTTGTCATGCAATATGCTTGGAGTCACATACCAGTTCAGTTATTAATGGTTTGAATCTGGCATTGTTTATTTTCTCTAAAACTTACAGTAGTTCTGTTGTCTTAATATATTCGTTTCAGTACCTTGCCGTCTGTATCTGTCATTCCATATCTGCATGGCTATTATAACATTATTGGCTGCCCTCAACTTGCTATCTTTGAAACTTAAACAATTATTTGTGCGTTAAAATTAGACACCATCGTTTTGAATTGAAGTCCTCGAAGTATGCCAAGTGTTGTCAGTGTTTGTAGACTTGAAAGGATGGATCAGTGACAGACAGTGATGCCTTTGTATCTTCCTCGGTTGTCATGCACAGTGATGTAGGTGGCATTGTTGATTGTTCCATGACCTGTTGCAGGTGGTCAAGCAAGAAGACCCTGGTCTAGCCTTCAAGCAGGTCAGTGCACTCTCTCTTAAGTAATGTATTTTCGGTAACAACTTCAAACATGTGACGTCATGAGTAATAAAATGTATAACTCAGTGGCTCAACTGTACAGCATAAGAT
This sequence comes from Lamellibrachia satsuma, assembly GCA_033239005.1. Classification (NCBI taxonomy): domain Eukaryota; kingdom Metazoa; phylum Annelida; class Polychaeta; order Sabellida; family Siboglinidae; genus Lamellibrachia; species Lamellibrachia satsuma. The sequence goes on along the minus strand of BSQZ01000081.1, from coordinate 186,143 downwards.
GGCACCTCTTGAAATATTTCCATATTGTGGAAAGAAGTTAGGGGTTAACTCCTTTCCACACCCTCCTTCCGTTATTTCATCTTCACTAGGAGAATCTCCTTCCTGCTGATTCTTGAACTTGCTACCTCTGTGTATAATGTATTGTGTATGTTTCAATGTTGTAACAACTTGCTGAAAATCGGTGTTTCCAGCAGCAGAACGATGCAAACATTGACGATGTGAATCGACAGATAGTGCCTCCAAGAAGCCCGAAGGAAGAGGAGATTGACATCGGTAAATCGTAAAGAGGCCAGAGGCCAGTAAAGTGTGTCTGGTGATGGCGGAGGGATACAATGGCGCATTGTGTGAAGTGGTCTTTCTTTCACGAGGGACTCTGTGTGGACTGGTGTTGGACGACTCAGACTGCCATAGTTCACAGGTCTTCTGAGTGATACTATTTGCAGTCTTACAAGGAGTTTGTCTCATAAATGTCATTGCAGAATATGTGTAGTCGAGACATAGCTATGTTTTACAAAATATCATACTGTGACAACGTAATGTTGTTCTGTCAACAGGCTGACAATTTGGACTTGGTCTTATGTAATACAAGCATAATGTAGAGGGTTGGTATATGCCTACTGTCCATACAAACAACGCTGGTAAAGAATGCAGGATATTGCCCTGCTGTGAGGTTTGGTCTGTGGCCCAGTCGCCATTGTTTCTACTCTTTAGACAGTTCTTTTACTTCGGTTCTGGTGTTTTGTTATCATTGACTCGCAGCGTGTTCCTATCTGTTTGCTGTGAATGTCTCAAACCTCTACTGAAATGCTTGTGTTTTGGGGAAGCGGTGCTTTTGCAGGTACTGCAATTCGTTCTTGCTGCTTAGAAATAATATTTTCAAACACGAGTAAACATTAACGTTAGACAGACTGTGGCCTGATGATAACATTCCTTTTGCATAATCCATACGTTATTGTTACACTGCTTTGTGCTGGTGTTGGGGGTTGGCTATTATGGTTAACACAAGGAAGTCTGGTGTCCTTTGTGGATCAGATTATTTCCAACAAAACTTGTGATAACTAATGTGTGTTTATTTATATGACACTAAAATGTCTTGGTGTCATGCTTGGTCTGTCTGATTGGTGTATGCATACATGGCACTGACTGTGAAAAGTTGTATTTTTTTATTGTCATTTCACCGTCATCTATATCTAGGTGCAATTTCGGAGAAGTTGGTCATGTTTTCTGCTGCTTCACATATCAACAGTAAACCTTGTTACACTACTTTCTAATTACGGTATAACTGTAAACCACATTACACATTACTTCCTAAAGACCTACCATGGATCTCATATATGTTAGTTACTAACAACTTACTATCTACCTTAGCATTTTTGTTACATGCGTGTGTTTGTTGGCCATGCTTATCATGAATTAGATAGTGTGCACAACTGTGTGTGTGCGTGCGTGCGTGCATGTGTGCGTGCATGTATGCGTGCGTGCACGTGTACAACTGTGTGCGTGTGTACAACTGTATGCATGTGTCAGACTGCGATTAATATGAGGAACCATTCCAAGGTGACATATGCAAGGGGGTAGCAGTGAAAACAGAACTCAATGGTTTTTAGTCATGCACTACTGGGGGAAAAAGGGTTGCCAGAGAAATTATGCTGGTTAGTAGGAGTAGCTAGAGATAACGTAGCTGTGTTTCCAAGTATGCAGTGTTGTATCATTTATTAGACGGATCTCTATTAAATAAGTAAGCAGAAGTAAGCAAGCTGAATATAAACACTGTTCTCATGTATTAGGTTTAAATGGTATAAGTATTCTATTGATATTTTAAATGCAAGTATTAGTATTCGTTTATAGCACTGATAACCAGTGTGTTTGTTTGTCTCATAAATCGTGTTGCTCTTGTCTGTTTCTCTATTTTTATATGTAGCAGATCTGTTTTTGCCCTTTGTTGTATTGTTGCACAATTTTTCTTTGTTTATCAATTACATTCCATCACTGGTGTTCTGGATTGGTTCAGCGGTAACTTCACCATTTGACAAATGAGAAAATAACAGTGGTCTCTGCCTAAATTGTTTCTCTGGTCTGGCTGGTTATAAAAGGATACATTAAAAAAGTTTACTTGTTTTCCTCTTACCAGAAAACAATTTTCATCTGTATGTCATCTCCTGAATAGTTAAACTCACAATCACATTTTATTTTTTTATTCTTTGATATTCTGTAAAGTTTTATGTTAAATGATTAAAATGTATAATATTAATTACAATTATCTAATTTACGGTACAATGCTGCTACACATATATATTTTTGCTAGCATAAGTTTGTATATGTAGAGTAACAGGTTGTTATTTGGCTGATTCTTGCTATAGCAGGGTAATTAGGTTTTAGTTGTATATTGGTTGACACAATCCAGACATGTTATGCATAAATGTCTAGGCTGCCAGTTTATGCATTTAGTATATGGGAAACGTTTGTGCACACCGCAAAAAACAATTATGCAGAAATGGTATGTTGCCCTAATCATAAAAGTATGCACTTGTAGCTTATTTGTGATATTCTTAAGAACACCTGTAATAAAGATTGAAGCGTGTCAAGGCTACAGTTTCTCTCTAGTCACGGCAGTAGTGATGTTTCTTTGAGAGTCAATGCAGCAACATTAGTTACACTTCAGAAGACAAATGGTTTCAGAAAAATCCTCAAAGATAATGTTTCTATGTTAACTAAAACCTCAAGGACATTAACATTTTGCAGTAATTTTGGGGAATTTGTTGGGATAACTGTTGAACATTGTACTAATTCTACTTATTTACCTTCTGCAATAATTAAGCAGAATTTTATTTTAATAAACCCAAATATCAACTTTCTACGTGAACTACAGGAAAGCTCAGCACAAATCCCTTTTCTTGTTGTTCGCACACAAGCCGCTAGCAATGAGCTTGTTGACACAAAACACTATTTGAAAGATCGCACCCATCTCTTCCAGACTGACTCGATAACATCTGAGTATATCCCTCTGCAGTGTGGTGTACACTGTGTGCCACAGTTTGGTGTACGCCATGTACCACGTGGCTCGGTCCTTGGACCTGGTATTTGTACACGATACAAACCACCCCAATGCAAGTCATATTCAGAAGGCATGAACTACACAACCATAAATAGGCGGATGATGTTCGGGAAACAGCGAGGCGACTCACATACTGCATTGGAGAAGTCAGACGGTGGATGACGCTTCGCATTCTGAAGCTAAACATTCATGCTGCTAGAACATTGACAGGTTTTTCAACTGGCCATTTCACATAGATGTATTCATCCAGCTTATATCAACGTTTCTGTGTGCAGCAGTCACGAGTCCTGTACCATATTCACACCAAGTGGAGCCTCCGAACTATATTCAACATCAAGTGGCAGGACATTGCTGTTCTTCAACGAGCTAACATCTCCAGTATTAAATATCGATCATACTGCAACACCCGCTTCACTGGGCAGGTCGCATCCCAAGGCAGTTTTCTCTGGGGAACTGACGAGTGGAAGGCGTGCTAGAGGTGCACCTCACAGGCGATGCATGAAGCCAGTGAAGGAAAAGAAAAGGAGGAAAGAAAAACAGACCCCCCCCCGACAATTTCTTTCTCTGATACTGAGCAGGTCCTCGTGTTATTAAAATTTGGCCTTTGCCGCCATCAGAGACCATGTCGACCCGGACGAAATATATCCGTAATCTTCGGATATCAGGAACTAACCAGGCATGTTCATACACAAGCCATTCAAACACATTAACAGGCATGTTCATACACAACCTGCAACATTTTGTAGGCCACTTTTGTGAACTGCTCAACACCGCCAAACAGTTGGCGTCAGAAACGTAAGAAAATAATCAGTCGGGCTGTGGAAATAGCACTGAACCAAACAAATCAACTCGACAATTGTCCGACCACAATTGTCCGACCACATGCAGAATTTTGGTGACCCATGACACTGGATATAATATTTATAGGTGATATCAAGTAACATTTCGAGACGGTCCATCAACGATGTAACACGACCGTTGACATCGCATGATTAATGAATATGTTGACTCCACTGAATATAAAATTTCACCAATTACCCACAACCAGCTACATACAACTTCACCAGTTACATACATCACCAGCTACATGCAACTTCACCTGCTACACGCAACTTCACCAGGTACATGCGTCGTCACCAGCTACACGCAACTTCACCAGCTACATGCATCGTCACCAGCTACATGCGTCGTCACCAGCTACACGCAACTTCACCAGTTACATGCGTCATCACCAGCTACGTGCAACTTCACCAACTATGTGCGTCGTCACCAGCTACGTGCAACTTCACCAGTTACATGCAACTTCACCAGCTACGGGCAACTTCACCAGCTACATACAACTTCACCAGCTACATACAACGTCACCAGCTACATACAACTTCACCAGCTGCATATAACTTCACCAGCTACATACAACTACACCAGCTACATACACTACCTACACGCTACTTGACCAGAAGTATTGATGTGAATATAATATATTATTATATGCAATGTTTAATGAATAATTAATTTATTCAGAAGAGATACGTAAACATTAGCATAACGTAGCGCTGCCGTCGTATTCTAGCACTAAAACACATGTGAACAGGAAACAGGAAATAGGAAATATTTATTCGTCCCAAAGACAACAAAACAGAGTATTCAACACAAAAACCATACAATATATTACATATATGTGATAAAATGAAGTAGTAAGAATATAGAGTATGGTCTGGAAAAAAAGATAATGTCATATAAGGGACGGGAGACTCCTACTAAGACTAAAAAATAATCGTAGGAGCCACCCGTCGATTAATTTCACCCGTTTTTAAATTATAAAAAAGAAAAATCCCTATAGATATTAATGCATAATTACTGAGTAAAAAAAATTAATATAGATATGTCTGTATATTACAAATGCCAATTATATTCCTACAATCAGATATACATAGAGTGATTTTTAACCAAGAAGGAACGGAGACATAGTCAGTCATGTTGACATATATAACAATTTTGGATTGCACATTGTTCAATATATGTATTCAGATAATAAAGTTTGATATAATTTGACAAAAACCATGTAAACTGTGAGTGGTGACCTTATCTTTTAATAAATCAGGTGCATTATTTATGGTGTGTGGCAAACTGTACCTGAGACTTCGTTTAGCAAACTCGTGGTGTACCCTGATTGTATATATAATATTATTATATTGACCACGTGTATTAAAGCTGGGAACACTATTGTTTTGATCAAGTGGTAAGTTTTGCAGGTAGACAGGTAGTTTACTGTTTGAAAATTTATGATATAATTTTAGTTCCTGCAATTTTAGAATATGCTCTACTTTTAGTAAATTAAGACTTTTGAACAGTGGATCGGTATGAGCATTATATTTACTTAAACATATAATTCGGACGGCTTTCTTTTGAAGTTTTTTTATTCTATCACATATATAGCCCCAGGCCGTTAAGCCATAGTTTAGATGTGACAATATGAAAGTGTTATACAACATAATCTTTATATTAAGAGGTAACAATCGTTTAAGTTTATTTAGGATACCTATAATTCTGGAGCACCTATTTGAAATTTTGTTGATGTGGCTTTGCCAGTTTAATTGTTCATTAAAACTTATCCCTAGGAAATTGAACTAATCTACTCTCTCTACTACTATCGATATATATATTATCTATTTTTATATTTAGTGGATTTATTATATTATTTCTTCTAGCCGTTTTGAAGATCACATATTTGGATTTATTTACATTTAAGGATAAATTGTTTAATTTAAGCCACTCATTAATTTTGTCCAGTTCTGTTTTGATTATGAATTCTACATTTTAATTTTTGCTATATTATGCGAAAGAATCTAAGGTACTTGAAAGTGTCGTGTCATCGGCGTACATAATTTCGGACTAGATTGGGCAAAGTCATTTATGTAAATTATAAATAACAAAGGGCCAAGAATTGATCCTTGAGGTACGCCTGTGGAGATATTAAGCATATCTGATTGGGCATCTTCAAATTCTACGTACTGTTTTCTATTTGTTAAATACTTTTTTAATAGGTCTAAAGCTACTCCTTTTATGCCATAAAACTCTAGCTTATCGATTAATATTGAGTGATCCAAAGTGTCAAATGCTTTTGACAGGTCCAAGTAAATATTTATTGGTATTTCCTTATTATCCATACGTGTCAATATCCTATCAATTAATTCAAGAGCGGCAAATTCAGTAGAATGTCCTTTCTAAATCCATACTGACTATCATACATTAGTTTGTGTCTTTTTAAGAAAGAATCTAGCTGGTCGTAAATAATTGTTTTGATTACTTTTGAAATTGCAGGTAAGATAGATATTGGCCTGTAGTTGCAGAATAGGGTTTCGTCCCCTTTTTTATAAATTGGTATTACTTTAGCAGTTTTGAGTTTGTCGGGGAAGAAACCCGTTGTTAATATTTGGTTTGTGATTAAAGTTTAAGATTTTGTCAAAACAGGTTTAATTATCTTTAGAAGCCGTGAAGAAATGCCATCAAATCCGCAACTTGTTTTAGTGTGCATATCATCTATTGTTTTATATATTGTTTCTTCATTAATAAGTTGAAAATTAAATACATTGTTATGGTTTCCATTAAGATATAATCTGAAAGTTTTATTTGTGGAATTTTGTATTTGGTTGGCTAAATTTGGTCCAATATTGGTAAAATATTAATTAAATGTGTTTGCAATTGCCGTTTTATCACAATTGGGGAACGTTTTCTTTCTGTATGTTCTAGAAAGAATACCATTAATTGTTTCTCATGTTTTTTTAATGTTATTTTTTATTTATTAAAACATGATTCGTAATGTATGCGTTTAGCAGCACGTATGCTTTTTTAAGGATATTATTTTACGTAGTCAGGTTGATCCGAATTGCAAAGTATTTTGATTAATCTGGTCGAGTAGTTTTTAGTGTCTTATATAATTTATCTCTGTATCGAATGGATTTGAGCAGACCTAATGTAATCCAAGCGGATTTCTTGTGTTTGTATTTTTTTAGTTTAACTGTTTTATATGGCATATGTTTATTTTTTGCACATTGTATTACGTCACGTAGTATATCATAATTTACATTAGGGTTTGCATTAGGAGATTGGTCGAGTTTACTATAAACATTTGATGAGAAAACTTTGTGCATAAAATCAGATATTGAATCAGAGTTATGTACAGTAATTTATATCTTGGTAAAGGTTCTGTGTGGGAAACTGTATTTAGAAAAGTGAAAAATGGTTGGTGGTCTGATAATTGTTTAGTTCAAATACCTGATTTAGGCTTCATTGTAGATTTAGTTAATTTGCAAAAGAAATTATCAATTAAGGTTCCATTATTTTTGGAGAGCCTAGTAGGAAGTGTGATGTGGGGGTAAAAGCTATATGATATTAAAGTATCAAAAAATTCCGCGAATACTTCTTTTTCATTTATTTTCAAAAGGTTTATACTAAAGTGTCCTGCAATAATAACATCTGAGTTTGTTCTGTCAAATGACGAAATGATAGGTGTGAATTTGGAAAGGAATTATAATTTTCATTAAGGTCTCTTGGGGGCTTGTAAATGTTGCCAATTATTATATCTTTAGATAGCCCACCACCAGTTACTTTAATAAATTGACCTTCCCAATTATCATACTGATTAAGAGACAAAATTACTTTGTAGTTAAATGTTTTGCTTAAATACATGACCAGTCCACCTTTATTACTACATGTTTTACCTTGTTTAATGCACTGATATCCCTCAAGTTGTACATGACACATCATCATTCTCGGAAAGCCAACATTCCTGAAAACGTATTAAGCTAAATTTAAAGTTTATCAGGTTAAGTTCTTCCATGAAGGCTTCTATTTAACTATGTTTGGCATTAATTGATTCTATGTTTGTGCTTAGTATATTAAAACGTTTGTTGTGTCTTTCTGCCAGTAACTTAAAATTATCAAGATCATAATAAGGGGAATGACGTATTGGTTGAATATCCTCATCAAGTGTTTTATTTAACTGTAATATATTAAATAAAGAATTGCGGTTAGGACCTTCTTGAAAATGAATAAATGATTTATCATCATCCATTATTTGGATACGAAATTCTGGTTAAAAATATGCAATTAAAACCGATTGTCCGCTATTTATTATACATAATATAACATTTGAGATAAAATATAGAGTCAGCTTGTATGTCGTGCTGCGAATCACCACAATTGCCTGTGTAGTAATATTAGAATAGTACATATAAACACTGATACGAACGCTATTATTTGGAATTAACAAGAACATGACAAATATAATAAAAAGAAAAATGCGTACCGCAGAGGTCATCGAGGTACCGAGATTAATGGTGATAACACAAGTCACAATACAATGGTGAGATAGGACTACCAATCATTAATAATCGCACGTGCCCATTAAATTATATGCGCACATAGGCTTAAGTGGTTATAGTCTTGATGTCGAAAAAAAATTATAAACAAAAACAACAGTAATATCTTAACCTACTGCCAAAATTTGGCATGTACCAACTACAAATCAGCATAACTAAATATATTACTGTAATTGTATTGTCTGAAAAAATAAAATGATACTCTGTAATAAATCATCTATTCGTATAACATGAATAGGTTATATTAATAAAATACATTCATGTTGTTTATAAAGAAATAATAATAATACTGTCATAGTGCCATGGAAACTGGATACGTAGGTTCAAGCTACTTGAAGGTGTGCAAATGTGCAAGTGCCAGACAATGCTTACGTCATTTGACGCAGCAGTGTCTCGGGAATGTCCGCAGGGGTTACGTAACACAGGCGTCAAACACGGCGCACCTTGAAACATGCGTCCTGTTTACTTCGTACTTGATGGACAACACCCTGAGTGTCTGTGTACAAGATATTCCCATTGAAAGACCAACAGTAAGAAATCAGTCAATTTTTTTTCGAAGTACAGAAGTTCAGAACGAGTTTTCGTGAGCTCTTCATTCACAAATAAACGACTGTTTAGACCCGAGGCTGTATTGTGCTGTTTTAGGTTGAATCGAGCTCTGTATATAGCGTCCCTCCGACGTTCGCTAGTTAGTCTGACAACTGTAGTGCGTGGTCGCCCGCCATCCGTTTTAGGGCGGCCAATTTTGTGCGCTCGCTCAATCTCGTGAGACTGCATGACTGGAGTTAACTTCAAATGATCATTGACAATGTCTAGGATTGTATTTTAAATTTCACCAGTACATACAGATTCGGGTATTCCTTCTATTCTCAAATTGGATCTTCTAGAATATTGCTCGATGCTGTCGTTGGCCGATTTTAACAAGTCCACTCTACTTTCAAGTTCTTTGATTTTCTCGTCCTTCTCTTTCACAGTTTGTTTTAGTTGTTCAGTCTGAGCTGCTAAGTATTTTGTCAGCAATCTCTTGCGGGAACAGAGTTCGTTTCAATTGTTTTGTAACATCACTGTCACTCAGAGTTAATAAAGGTAAGTTTTAGAAGTTCATTGTCAATACCTTCAAAGCGAGTAGCCTCTGACGAGCTTTTTTGGCGATGCTTGGGCGGCATGATGTCTTATTGTCGTAGGTTACACGTCTGATAGGTGTGTTATTGTCGTTGGTTACACGTCTGATAGGTGTGTTATTGTCGTAGGTTACACTTCTGATAGGTGTGTTATTGTCGTTGGTTACACGTCTGGTAGGTGTTTCAAATGTGGCATGTCCAAGATGGAAGTTCAATATGGCAGCACGCTCAATCTGACAAACCCATAGATTATGTGCAAATCCACCCCCATCCTAGGGTATTGTGAATGTTTATATCACTAGATTCATCGTACGGATCGTTTGAAGTTCGATGCCATTAGATAACTTCATTATTTTCCGTCGCATTTGTAACAACAGAACGTCGTCACACGAGAACTCAACGAAACGCGGCCTGCTCAGTCCGACGTCAACCACCACGTCAGCTACCGTCGTATTCTAACACTAGAACACACGTGAACGTCAGCTACCGTCGTATTATAGCACAAGAACACAGGTGAACGTAAGCTACCGTCGTATTCTAGCACTAGAACACAGGTGAACGTCAGCTGCCGTAATATTCTAGCACTAGAACACACGTGAACGTCAGCTACCGTCGTATTCTAGCACTTGAACACAGGTGAACGTCAGCTGCCGTCGTATTCTAGCACTAGAACACACGTGAACGTCAGCTACCGTCGTATTCTAGCACTAGAACACAGGTGAACGTCAGCTGCCGTCGTATTCTAGCACTAGAACACATGTGAACGTCAGCTGCCGTCGTATTTTAGCACTAGAACACACGTGAACGTCAGCTACCGTCGTATTCTAGCACTAGAACACAGATGAACGTCAGCTGCCGTCGTATTCTAGCACTAGAACACACGTGAACGTCAGCTGCCGTCGTATTCTAGCACTAGAACACACGTGAACGTCAGCTACCGTCGTATTCTAGCACTAGAACACACGTGAACGTCAGCTGCCGTCGTATTCTAGCACTAGAACACACGTGACCGTCATCTACCGTCGTATTCTAGCACTAGAACACAGGTGAACGTCAGCTACCGTCGTATTCTAGCACTAGAACACACGTGAATGTCAGCTACCGTCGTATTCTAGCACTAGAACACACGTGAACGTCAGCTACCGTCGTATTCTAGCACTAGAACACACGTGAACGTCAGCTACCGTCGTATTCTAGCACTAGAACACATATGAACGTCAGCTAAATGACAGTGCATGATTTCAACGTGTACTTACAAAGTGACATAGAACGTTATTTCCACACTTACTGCTGCAGACCTAGGACGAGAGCAAGTATCTGAATCACACAGTAGTAGAAATGTACTTAATCGGATTAGAGAAACTATGAGCGTGACGCAGCTTATCACACAACTATGAAACACCGCTACTCTATCTATGAATGTAGATAACACGAAATGCAAGACCAAAAGGGAATACATGACCATGGTTGGTATGCAGAATGGTTTACAATAGGGAAATTTGGTGGGCCTATCATAAGAAAATAAAACATTGTTTCAATGAAAAAAACTTTTCTATTGGAAAATAATAAAACGACGTGAGTTGGGTTAAGCGTGGCATAATTTTGTAAAGACCATACCTCATGGAATTAAACTACATGTGCAGTGTGTGTGTGTGTGTGTGTGTGTGTGTGTGTGTGCGTGCGTGCGTGCGTGCGTGCCTGCGTGCGTGAGAGAGAGAGAGAGGGAGTGGGAGAGGGAGAGAGAGAGTGAGAGATAGATACAGACAGAGAAAGAGGGAGGGAGAGGGGGAGGGTGAGGGGAGGGAGAGGGAGTGTAGTGTAGTCACTCTTTTAGCAATAACTATTCCATTGAAATATAATACAACGCACATGAAGATACCAGTGCTGTCCATCTATAGTGGTGTGGGCCTTGCCAAAAATCACCATGAGCATTCGTCCCCCCCTCCCCCGACCCCTCAAATCGTACCAACCAACCCTACTAGCTGGTGGATTAATTGGTTATGAAAATACTTACCCAGATCTGTTGTTCGCTAGAATTCTGACGTCGCTTTTTCGTCGACCAACTGTCGGTCGCGGTCGACGGTCTGGCCCCAGTTCATTATCGGTCTTCCTCTCCTTCTCTGACCAACTGGTGCCCACCACATTGCTTGTTGGGCAGGTTTAGTAGGTGGGAGCCTCGTGACATGGCCGACCCAGCTCATGCGTCTTCTGCAAGTGGTTGCGAATGCCAGAGGTTGACCTGATCGTATCCAGACCTCTTTATTCGTCATGTGGTCGCTCCAGTGAATGCCCAAGACCTTGCGCAGGCATTTAGTGTCGAATGCATATATTTTGTTTTCTTGGCTTGTTTTAGTTGCCATGATTCGCATCCGTATAGTATGGTTGAATAGTAGGGTTGTATAGTAGGGTTGTATAGTAGGGCTGGGAGAACGTTTGAATTATACAAGCGGAGTTTAAATCTCAGGAAAAATGTCTTGTTGTTCAAAATTTCCTCAGTTTATTGAAGGCTGTTGACGCTTTCCCCACTCTGCAGCTTAATTCTTGATCGATGATTCATTGGTTGTTGATGGAACTACCAAGGTAGGTGAAGTTTTCACTTTGTTGTGGTTGATCAGAACATCTATGGATAGTTGATGTTCGCCTGTCAGCATGTTTTTAGTCTTCTTTTCACTGATAACAAGTCCCAAACCATCAGTGTATCTGCCGACTGATTCCACGATACATTGTAGGCCATGGGTGGTGACTGAGAGGGCGGCAATGTCATCACCAAAGTCCAGGTCTGACAAACGCTCCTACTTAATCCAACATGACCCAGTCGATGGCCACGTCGAAGAGAATGGGAAAATTGTCTGACACCAGTAACCACATGAAACCACTTCTCTAGTTTATCCTTTCCTTTCGACATTAGAGATCCGTAGTTGGCCTTGATCGGCCCGGATCTTGCCTTTGTGCTGCCAGTGATTTTCTTGGCAGTGCGGTAGACCTGTCTCTTGTCTTTTCGGGCAGCTGCGTCCTCAGCCTCCTGTGCCTGTCTGTCGAACCATTCGCATTTGTCCTTTTAAGCGCTGTGTTTCACTTCCCTGTCCTTGATATATTCCCGGTAGAAAGAATTGCTGTTGGACTCATTTTGTCGATTCTGTTGCAAGAGTTTCCTTTGCGCAATCAGTATCCACGTGTGATCGCTGATCCAAGACTCCTTCAGAGATTTCTGGTATCAATGAACGTCTTTGCCTGCCGCCATCATCGCAGCTTTCATCCTCTCTCACCGTTCCATTGAACCTGTTCTGGGATCTGCAAGGGCAGCAAAACGATTTCTCAAGACTGCTTGGAATTCAAATTTGGTCACTGGGTTCTGAAGCTTGTTGATGTCAAATCTCTTAGCTGTGTTGATCTTCTTATTTTGGCTTCTCAACTTGATCCTGATCTTCGAAATAACCAAGTCGTGGTCACTGCAGATGTCTGCTCCACGGTGCACTGGGATGTCCTGCAGACATGGAGTCCTCCAGCCTGTTCCAATTGCAAAATGGTCGACCTGTGTGTATGTCTTTGTGCTCAAAGAATGTGGATACGATCATCAAGTTGTTCATTGCACAAAATTGCACAAAGCGGTTGCCAATAAACAAATATGGATAAAGCACTAGCACTAGCACTAGCACTAGCACTAGAGCCATGGAACATCATTAGTAAAATGATAGCGTAGAGCGACTAGCAACAAACCCATATCCTCCTGGAGGACGATAAATAGATGGAACAACGCCTGCTTACTACATAAGTCATATTTATTTAAAATGTATCTAACGGAAGCTGTTATGGAAAATCTATGATATATATATATATATATATATATATATATATATATATATATATATATATATATATATATATATATATATATATATATATATATATATATATATATATATATATATATATATATATATACATATATATATATAGTATATACAGCAAGGACAATGACTTTCTTTTTCGTTCTCTACGTGCTTCCGCATGCAATCTTGGGAAATCTCGTTTAGAATGGTGAAGTCAAAGTGCCAGAAAGCTAACTATTTCCTGCGTGTTGCTTGCAGATTTGAGAAGGCAAGCGCCAGGCGACAGTGTCCAAGAGGAGAACCGACATGCCTTTGAAGCACCACAGTTAGTGGACATTGACAACCACGGACTGCCCGCCAACAGCCACCGAATCCAGCGCATCGAACCAATGCAGCCTTACCACGCTGCACCCATTCAACCCGCGGACGCAGCACCGGGCCACGTCAGGGACGGAGACGACAATCAAGATGTTGATGAACAAGTAGATGACACGAACAGGGACGGAGACGACAACCAGAATGTTCACGAACAAGCAGATGACACGAACGGGGACGGAGACGACAACCAGAATGTCCTCGAACAAGCAGATGACACGAACGGGGACGGAGACGACAATCAAAATGTCCTCGAACAACCAGTTGACACGAACGGGGACGGAGACGACAACCAGAATGTCCACGAACAAGCAGATGACACGAACGGGGACGGAGACGACAACCAGAATGTCCACGAACAAGCAGATGACACGAACGGGGAAGGAGACAACAACCAGAATGTCCACGAAAAAGTAGCTAACATTGGAGACGAGAACCGCCAGGACGACGTGGAAGAAGACAACCTCCAAGACATGGACCCAGACCGACGGGACCCGAGACAGAGAAATGCCGACGACGACCGGCAGGACTTGAACCCACGCGAGGACAAAGCTATCGCTGACGGCGACGGAGAAAACATTGGCGATTACGAAGTCCAGAAGGCGATAGAAGACCGGCGCAAAGAGTTGGCAGAAACCAATAACTTTAACGGGGAGGACCAGGACAGAGATGTAGGACAGGCTCAGGACGGTGATGTAGGACAGGTCCAGAATGGAGATGCAGGTCAAGACAATGACGGAGATTTAGGACAGGGCCAGGACGGAGATGCAGGTCACGACCAGGACGGAGGAGTAGGGCAGGATCAGGACCAGGACGGAGACGTAAGGCAAGATCAGGACGGAGATGCTGGTCAGAACCATGACAGAGAAGTAGGGCAGGACCAGGACGAAGATGCAGGTCTGGATCAGGACGGAGGTGCTGGTCAGGACCAGGACGGAGAAGTAGGACAGGACCAGAATGAAGATTTAGGACAGAAACAGGACGGAGATGCAGGTCAGGACCAGGACGGAGAAGTTGGAGAGGATCGGGACGATTATTTAGGACAGGACCAGAACGAAAATTTAGGACATGACCAGGACGCAGACGCAGGTCAGGATCAGGACGGAGAAGTAGGGCAGGATCAGGACGGAGATGCCGATCAGGATCAGGATGGAGAAGTAGGACAGGATCAGGACGGAGAGATAGGACAGGATCAGGACGAAAATTTAGGACAGGACCAGGACGGAGATGCTGGTCAGAACCATGACGGAGAAGTAGGGCAGGACCAGGACGAAGATGCAGGTCTGGATCAGGACGGAGGTGCTGGTCAGGACCAGTACGGAGAAGTAGGACAGGACCAGAATGAAGATTTAGGACAGAAACAGGACGGAGATGCAGGTCAGGACCAGGACGGAGAAGTTGGACAGGACCGGGACGATTATTTAGGACAGGACCAGAACGAAAATTTAGGACATGACCAGGACGCAGACGCAGGTCAGGATCAGGATGGAGAAGTAGGACAGGATCAGGACGGAGAGATAGGACAGGATCAGGACGAAAATTTAGGACAGGACCAGGACGACAAATTAGGACAGGACCAGGACGACAAATTAGGACAGGACCAGGACGGAGAAGTAGGACAGGGCCAGGACGGAGGTGCAGGACAAGACCTCCAGGACGATGGTGCGTGAGAGAACACGATAAAGTTGAACGATCAAGGTATGTCCGTGTACGGATTAACACGCAAACCCTCTAGGTAATACGTCTGAATAAGTTGCCGGCAATGGTCACATTGCAATCCTGACGAGGTTACTACCACTACGGGTCATGTATGATGGTGATATTATCATTACTTTAAAACCAAAACGTTATTTATTTCTGTTCTGCACTGCATTTTCTAAAATTTTAGAATCTCGTAATTGCTTTCTTGATTCGGCAATTGTTTTCTTGAATCGTTCGATAACTTTACGTCTAAATGTATTATTTAGTGTGGCCCTTGTAGTCAATTTGAATACAAATGAGTGGGGTGTAGTCGAAAGTGGGAGCTCGGCCCTAAAAATTGGTGGAACGTCGGAGGTTGGCATAAAAAATAAATGGGTTATGGGAGGCGGGATTAGTGAGGGACGGGAAGTGAAAAAGAATTGGTGGGAGGTTTCTCCAAAACTAGTGGGAGATGGGAGGTTGGCCCACAAAACAAGTGGGAGGTTGAGAACCCTGCCACACCTCGTCACAAATACGTAAATGTTGTAAACAAACGGGTAAAAATTAACAAAAAAAACAGTGACGTCTATAATAGTATTGACCATATTCACTCCACAGACAACCTTGCGGCGGACGAGCGCGTCTACAAGACAGCGACCACGACAACATCCGGAAGACAATTCAAGCAACAACAAATTGTATGCAAAAGATTCGTGCTTAGCCTCATTGTTATTGTCTGCATGAGCAACTATCAGAAGCATGTGTTTGTTGTTACTGGGACAAATGATATGTCTATCTTACTGATTATGTTGTTCGTGTCTTCGTGTGACGTTTAAAATACATTACTTATCCACGACTTTATCGTGCGGTGTGTGACACGTGATCGCGACTTAGTAACTAAAAGTTGTCGTGATTTGAACGAACGTTGAATCAAAATTGGAATTCCTCGGTTCATCGCGTATTGCAGCCCTTGTAATATACCACAACTCACGTGTTCTTGTAGTTTGTCGACATATTCGCCCAACACGATTGGTTTGATGATATATTTGCGGCCAGTTCTCTCTGACTTGTGGGGTAAAGGGTGTTTTGACACAACGGTCCTTCTTTCTGTGATCAGGCAACGGTTGGAGCAGAATATCGCAACCAGTGTAAAATAAGGACCACAATATAGTCATTATGACGTACAAGCGGACAATAATAATAGTGACATGCAGTGTATACAAGTGTCATATTGTATGTGCATGAACGTATGTTGGGATGTAGTTCTTCTATCGGTATGTGTATTTATGGTGATACACTCATAGTTTAGGGTTTATCAAGTGCACGTGGCACTACTGGGCAAAGTGGAGTTATCAAGTTCTTGCGGCACAATCCGCTACCTATACTGTGTGAGCTAATAAATTGGTCTCCTTCGCAAACTGTACAACTGTGGTATCATATCGCATGATAATATCATCAGTAGTCTGGTTTAGGATCGACGGATATCAAAATGATTGCTTTGTGACAAAAGCTCAGGTGCATCAATGTAGGGTGGAACATAAACAGAACATCAATGTAGGGTGGAACATAAACAGACAATAGAACCGTGGATAGTGATGGAGAATCCTGTTGGAATCCCATTTAATTATATGAAAAAAACCAATAAAGTAAATACAGAACGGAGTATAGTAATACATGACACCTCGTAGATGGTTACAAGAATTGTCAGCTCACCCACTTCGCATCTTGTATCAGGGCATAGTCCCGGGGGGGTACTCCATATACTGAGGCATACATGTATGTG
This sequence comes from Lamellibrachia satsuma, assembly GCA_033239005.1. Classification (NCBI taxonomy): domain Eukaryota; kingdom Metazoa; phylum Annelida; class Polychaeta; order Sabellida; family Siboglinidae; genus Lamellibrachia; species Lamellibrachia satsuma. Next base: position 168,918 of record BSQZ01000081.1, on the reverse strand, counting down.
CCGCGCAAATGCCCCTGTTTTGGGCCATTTTCTAACTCTATCCGAAGAAAAAATGTAAATTTTCTCTCTTTGTGCCCCAATTAAACCTGATAATTCTCTCTTTCATCGAAGAGGAAATTTCCCAATGAAAACGTTCCGCCCGGGCTTACCTTACACTAGATATTAGACAAATTTTTCAATAATTCTCTCTTGGTGACTCTAAATTTCTTTATTTCGCTCTCCCTCTCCATGTGCTCAATGGGGCTCTGGCGGCACACCCCACCGCTTTGGTGTGGCAGTACCCCCCACCGGGGGCATAGTTTGTATAACGATTTGGCAGATCAACGAAGATTCACAGTTCCGTGAATCCACATGAGAATACACTGATATATTATCACGGCGAGGATATAACGGGATGTGTTTCACTACAGTACCTCAATATGTGGACCCAACCTCTGTCATATCGGGTCGGCTTGTCCACCAAGTGAGGCAGCAACGAAAGAGGTGACGAACGAAGGGCGTCACACGGACATACAAGATGTTTTCCAACACAACGCCCGCGTCTCTCCCCCCCCCTCATTGACACCGTCACTGCTCTCCAGCGTGGAATCGGGAGGGCTGTCACTACGGGTCGGGGGGTCAATGCCACATTCCCCTTCCCTTTAAGGGAAATGGGTAATCGGAAATCATTAAATTTAATAAATAAAAAAAATATATATATATATTTTAGTATTCATTTACCTAAGTTATAGTCGCACGTGATGTCAGCGGAGGTATCGGCGTCATACAAAGCAGTATCGTAGCGTGATAACCACTCGGTCTATACATTCTGTACTTAACCACAACATTGGCTCAATATGATCGTGCCTCGAGGTAACATGTTTCGGCTCAGGTGTGAGTAAGATTACTTCGCAAATGTCATACTGCATAACATTATATTGTATAGACCATTTGAATAGGTTTGCTCCTGTGATATATATATATATATATATATATATATATATATATATATATATATATATATATATATATATATATATATATATATATATATATATATATATATATATATATATATATATATATATATATATATATATATATATATATATATATATATATATATATATATATATATATATATATATATATATAATCAAAGTTCGTTTAATAAACATGGCAACAACTCTCTCTCTCTCTCTCTCTCTCTATATATATATATATATATATAATTAATTAACTTTACTGGAAGAGGTTGATTTAAAAAAAAATCACAATTAACTTTCAATTAACTTTTTCATTGGGTATATTATTTTATGCAATCCGGTGGTGATTGCCACTGGCTTGCTGTCAGGAGTAAGAGTTAGCTTTGATGATCATAGTGCCCATTAGACACAGCCACTCAGCCAGTGACCCAAGTTCACCCACCAATATCAAAGAAAGCTTCTAGTCAGGTCCAGGGAGTTGTTTGAACAGTGTCAATGTCCAGCCAGTGTCAGTCAGTGAATAAGCTGAACTGTGAGTGTGCCTGGACAGGGGCTACAACTGTATTATGTAAGAGTATTGACTCCTCTTGCTTTTGTGGCTGTCATCACCCATCCAAGGGGATGCAATACAAAGGGTATCTGGAGTTTGGAGTTTTTCTAGACATAATCTCGCATGACAAAATCCATTTAACTTAATTTGAATCCATTAAAATATTTAGCTTAATGTCTCGAAATGTGCTTCCAAGTTGTGTTTTCAAGACATTTGTGCAATGTAATTATGTTTCATTAACTTGCTTGCCATGTTGCAGATTGGGACACCAGTTACCCCCACCCCCATAGCAGATAGTGCTTGTTTGTCTTGTTATCTTGCATGTGAATTGTTGGCAGTAATCCTCTTGGGATCGAGTAGTGGCTTCCGTGGCGCCCACAAGACCTGTTTGTGTGGGTGGCCAGTGCAGTGACCCTCTGGTAAAACAAATCAATCATATGACATTGGTAATTTAATTGTAGTTAATTGAAATTAATTGTTAATTGACGAGTTTGGGTCAACCGAGGATTTTAGCGCAATCGATGTGTTTTATATTGTATATCGTATAAGACCATGACTAAATTAATTGTTCCTATGGTTTTACAAGTTGATAATTACATAAGATAATTATTAGGGATGTCAATGAAAACTTCAAATTGCAGACATATTTTATTGGGGCATCTTTCATTATATAATAAAGGTTTAAAATTACAAGAAATTAATATTAAAAAAAATAGTAGTGATGTTCCAAAGTATCAATACATATGGCCAATGCACAGATACGTGGAAGCAAGTTGAAAGTCGGTCGAATCGTAGCGGATTCTCGTTCCACTGAATTAGTCTGTAGACATTCCTATAATGACAGTTTCTTGGGAAAATAGGCCTATATATGGACCGAACAACATCCGGCTATATTGTTATTTGAAGTACATCAAAACGGGCATATCGCATACACATTTCAAGTGATTATCCAAACACCGACATTTAGTAACCTCCGAAAGATAAGAGGAGTCCATTGCTGAGAACACGAATCAACAAAGAAGAAAGAGAAGAATGCCAACAGGAGTATATCTCAACAACTACCAGAAAGAAGAGGCGTACCTATTTTGACTATGTGCTGAGAGTGCCACCAGAAAGACTGCCTAGTTTAAAGCAACATTTAGACTAGGCTATATCATCTACCTCTGGCGGTAGTTGCGTAACATGTCTTTATCCAACGTATGTTTTTTTCAAAAGTGGTTTAACGATTGCATGCTTGAAGTCAGCACTAACTCATGTGAACATTAATTGCTTCAGCAGCCACGTTGGTATTGGATCTAATTCGCACGATTTAACCGGAGCGGACTCAAAGCATACTAGTGGGACACCACCGAATACCGCGTCGTTGTTCATGGCGTCCATCGTAGCGTACGGACGATCCTCAACGTAGTCAACAATGTCTTTCCTGATGTTCAATACTTTCTCAATGAAGTGATCACCGAAACATTGCGCCATGTCCACCGGACACACATACTATGTCGTTATGCCATTGTTACCCAGTTTCTTGTGATGTTAAATAGTTGTTTCGGGTTATTTTTTCAATTGCCGATTTTAGTCGTGGAAACTGCGTGGTTGCACGAGTAAAACGGTCAGTTCAATGCTCCAGTAGAAAAGAACACTTCATATATAAAATGGTGCATCGCGGTCAATTATTATATTGATCAGTTAGGGGCCATCCATATAGTACGTCACGCTATTTTTTCGACGTTTTTGAGACCCACAACCCCCTTGTAACGCTTCGTAACGCTGGCATGTACACCCCCTATAATTACGTTCATTTTTGCTTTCGAAATATACCAAAAATATACCAAAAAAACAATTATAGCTATATGTCGGATACTGACAGCTAGACGAGCCAACATTTAAATAATCGTTACTTACCCCCCCACACCACCACCCCATGTAACGCTTCGTCACACTTGCCTATAGAACCCCCACCCCCTAAGCGTGACGTACTTTATGGATGAACCCTTAGCTTGGTATTTTTTTAGCCGTGTGACACAGCAAGCATCGTAGGTGCGCTACATAGTGAGTATGGGCTATGACCGAAGAGTCGCCCGGTGGCGCCACCAGCACATATTTACACATGCGCAACGCTTCTCGTCCGCCATTTCCGAAGATGCACGCGACTATGTAAATAACTGACTAAAATAATACGTCTTATCTTTTTATTGTAATTATTAAACTAAACATTTGTGATTAAACTATTAGTAATATGTTTTGACTGGTGTGCCTCACGTGAAGCAGTGCTGGTATGTATAAATAACATCAGTTGATAGTATGCATATGCCAGACGCATTTTAATTTGAAAATTGACTTCTATTCTAAGACTAAGACTACGTCTAACTTTAAGTCTTAGACTAAAACTAAATTCTGACTGTATACTCTACTCCTCTAGTTTTGCCACACTAGAATCTAGGTAGGAGAAGTTTATATTAGTCTAGACTAAATGTAATACAACATCGCTACTATTTTGATATTCCAGTTAACCTAAAATGATCATCAACTACTCAGTCTACTGTTTTTATTTATTTTTGATGATGGTTAATTGAACAGACAGTGGTTAAAAGAAACAGTTGTCTCCACAAACCCACTCACAATGAGAGGAGAGAGAGCACCATTCATTTTGGCAAAAAATGTACAGCTGGGTAACGTCCCCAAGGGACTCCCATCTAATTTGATGGCCAAATATGTCGGGAGAAAGAAAATAGAATGTTTTTTAGATCAGTGAAAAATCCGGGTGATTTCTTACTTTTTCGTGAACTAGGGCTAAAAAGTGCGATTTTCAAGTGATTTATGTATCTATTCCAACATTTCTAAACACAAGGAATTAAGTAAAAGCGTATTCAAAAGCCTGTCACTTAAGGTAGCAGACCACCAATGGAACTACAGTAAAGGTTGTAAGTCATTACCAGAATTCTATTAGACCATTAGAATGAGCATACATCATTTATGTAATTAACTATTTTTTTGCATACATTATGCAAATTAGCATCCAAAATGGCCGCAACAGACCAGATTTATGAACATTTTCAACATATCTTGAAAAGTACAAGTCAATATTAACTTAAATTAACATGCAACTTTTATTATACACAATTGCAGGGGGTGACGAAAGGATACTGCAAAAAAATAATATTTGCAAGTGTTGGAGACAAAAATTCAAATGTTCAACAAAATCCAACCTAATTATAAATTCAAACACATGATGCACTAATTGTAAACACACCAGAGCTAAATGCTCTCGTCATCCCTTCAAGCTGCATCTTATGTATGTCTCTTTCAAATTTGAAATACATATCTCTAAAAATGTCAAAGTTATGATGTTTGAAAACTTATAATAATTGCAAAATATTGATCCTGAGAAAATCGACCGAAAAGTCAAATAGCCACTTAACATGTGCCTTTTCGCAATTGAATGTGGCACTTCTTCGCTGTTCTGGAGATGAAGTCACACAAAACACTGGTGTCTATCAGTATGAATCCCTCCTGTACATCTGTAATCGATTCATCAGTGCTCAACGTCGAGGTATTTGTTAAAATCTTCAGTTGAGTAGCATTGTTGGGCAATGACAATTCATGGGCACCGCCATCTTGTTTTTTCGCTTTGGTTTTGCTCCACAAAAGTTATGTTTTTTCGCTCTTCCAGAACGTTTCTTATCACCCATTGTCATTCAGCCAATAATTCAATCCTTTATATACACGTAAAGGTGAATTTTGTCATTGGCTGCAGTCTAGATCAGCAGATGATTCACGATGAAAATCAACAATCAAACACTTCAGAATAGAGATTTATACAAACACGGTAAATGGCTAGCCAAAATCTCAGATATAAGAGAACCCATGATTGTCTGATTGCATTGTCATCTATAGTCTTTTCTGAATTTGCCGTTGAAATATTTTTGAAATTGACCAAAGAGAAATATATGTATCCAAGGGCAAAACACGTTGTTAGGGAGAATCAGAAGTGATATTAAATTTAAGTGGCAATTTAATTATTCAAATTATGATAGTTCTAACTAATATTTTGCCATAAATCAAACAGTTCATAAAGAAAACATATTAATCAAAGTATATATGGTAAAATATGTAAAACGTAAAAAAAAATTTTCGGAATATTTTACTGGGGGTCTGCTACCTTAAGTAGCATTTTCTATGTTTTTTAAAGTTGAATTATAATGTCACACATGTAACGCAAATTTTTATAAAATTTTAATTTAATTCATAAATCAGCATATGACTATTTATGTATTACCAAAATATAAAAGAAAGTTAAAATATTTAACTATACATTGTATGAAATATAAGTGCCACAAAAGTGATATATAAGTGCCACACAAGTAATGCTACATTACGTGTATAACACCTCTATACCATAGCTGAATGTAATTTCACAGGCTTTTAATTAATACAGTTTGGAAACACAAATTTGCTAAGCTGTTTATTATCATATATATGAATGTTGGTCAGTTCCACGTTCAGGTAAACCAACTTGTTATTTTTAGAAACTGGGTCAAATGGGGGAAGTCTGGTATCATTTAAAAGGTAATATTCCATAGTTTCAGATGTCACATTAATCCATTTTTGACATATGTTATGTAATTATTTATAATGCAACTAATGAGATGACAAGGATAACGAAAATATTTAATGACGAATTCCATTAAAAATGTTTTCATTATATCTACTTTAATTTATAAATAGGTTTATTAATTTTTATGGAGTTTAATCTCAGACATATACTTAGTTAATTTACATGATATAAAAATTTTAGGTTTATTTTAAACTGACTTTTAATTAAATTAGTAATGAGTCTGTTGCTCATGTACATCCGACACCAACCTTTTAACCTCTACTGATGTTGGATGGTTGCAAGACTACCAACTGAAATATGATGTTAATTTTATTTGTTTGAACAAACAAATTTATTGATTATGCAATAATTAACCTGCAGTTGTGGTGTCGGACGTAGGTAAAAAATGTACGTCCGACACCCCATACATCCAACACCCCATACATCTGACACCCCATACGTCCAAAACAAAACCCCATATGTCCAACGCTCCATACGTCCGACGCCCCATACGTCCGACACGTTCCATACATCCGACGCCCCATACGTCCGACACACCATCCAACACCATACACCATGCTCATTGGATTAAAATTTGTTGGCAAAATATAATGTTTATGTAATTTCTGTGTGATATTAATACACATTATTAATATCTTAATGGTTATAATTGGATTAGCACAACATTTAGAACTAAGACAAAACAGAAAATGACTTGTATGTGCTGCCATCTTGTAGCTGATACGGCGACAGAACTTTCTCAGTTTCTGCTCCATGAATGTGGAATGCACTTCCAAGCGAGGTGAAGACAATCTCTTGCCTTGTGACTTTTAAGACTCCTAAAAACACTCTTCCAGGTTGCATATGCATCATAAGCACCATCTATTTATTTTAATTTTTTTGCTTGTTCAATACTTAATTATATTTAATATTAATTGTTTATTATTATCTTTATCTTTTATTATTTTCTTTTATTATTATCTTTACATGTTTTTATATCAGGTTTACACCATGTTTTTACTTATTTATTATCATATATTTTTAATAATTATCTTCTATATGACTTATTATTTTAATTTAATATATTCTCTTCTATTTGAATTAATCTATCATCATTTACATAATTTATCAGTGTTCTGCATATAAATGTATTTTAAGCACTTCCGAATGGATTTATCTAGCTTTACAGCACTATACAAATGTTCTTCTTATCTTTATAACTAATTACACACAACAAAAGACCATTGGACTTGACATTAAAAACCTAATACATTGTGTAAATGGGTTTGAAGCAGCAATAACCATTCTAAAACTTATAATATCACTAACCTTTGCTCTCTGACATTATGTCGTGTAATCTGGTGGGCAGTGGCCCTGTGCAGATTGTCAAATTATGCCCAAGCCAGACTCTACTGCCTATGCATGGACAAATAGTGGAATCACTGAGGCTGAGAGCTATGCCATTGTCTCGCGAATTACAACACACCAAGCTTAATGTGTTCATGGATACACTCTTCATGCATTTGAAGGCTAAGTATCTATTTCAAGACCAAGATCTTGGTGATCTCAGATGGAGTTCTGAAACTGATTCCTATTCTGAAACCTCCACCTGTGGGAAGAAAAGAATGTCATGACATTGAGCTGGAATTTTTCAGCAACACCACAATGACAAGGGCATTGTAGATGGAATTGGTGGAATGGTCATGTGAGTGGAAGTTGAAAAGGCTGTGCAACTACAACAGTAGCCTGGCTGTACTATGAAATCCTGGCGTAAATGTCAAGTTTGTTTCCAAATAGCACTGCATAATTATAAGCAAGAGGCCATAAGTACTTGCTGGTTGCTGATACATCTGATTCACTGGACTTAACAGAAGTAGCAATTAGTGACAACTCTTTGGATGATAGTATTGATACCATTACTTCAGAAATTGTGGATGCACAACAGAAGTGCATCAGGAAATCAAAGTCAATATAGGAGACTAGGTGGTTGTGAAGTACGAAGGGGCAGATTTCTATGGTGAGGTCACATATTTTTTAAAAACATGACAAGTGGAGAAATCAAGGTGAATGTTGATTGATGCACCAACTGTTGTTGGCAGTCCTCAAGTCTCAAGTAGTTATACTCCAAACAGCCCAATCTTGAGCTAACGCAGGAGTTTGGACCAACGGCTTTTAGTGTCTCTTCCGAAAGACACGGGCAAAGTGGTTTGAACGAAACTGCCCAAGTTTCGAAGCAGCGGAGGTGGAATCGAACCACCGTCCTCTCGATCGACAGGCGGGTGCTCTAACCATTAGACCACTGCTCCCCACTCCTGGCAGTTTGTTCTGAAGCATTTTATTTAAGGTCTTACACATTGTCTGTACAGTAGAGAGCATCAACATTTTGGCTTTTAAGTGTCAGAATTTATATATCAATCTTAGCTCAAAAGCGTGTTTTGTTATTGAAACTACCTTATTTAGAAAATTTAAGCATAATTTTATCTACTTGTTATGTTGTATTTTATCTACTTGTTATGTTGTATTTCACACGGATATGTCCGATGCCAAAAAAATACACATCTGACACCAGAAAAGTTTTTCTCTGTTTCTTCAGTACACCACAGACACAACATTTTATTGGATCTAGTCAAGAGATTAACTCCTGCCCTATCAGCATATAACATAAAATTTACAGTATGCCCTCACACATCACAGATATTTTGACATGACCTTACTCAGGTTCGTGTGAGTATGTCCGACACCATGCATGTTTTTCATTGTATGTCTAGAATGACTAGGGTGGAAGGAAGCTTATATATAACAATGATGTCATAGTTGGTTCCTGTAGTATAAGGCAGTAAAAAGTTGTAGTACTTTCTTTCCCAGCATGCAGTGCATGGCTAAAATGTCTGTAATGTACGTCCGACACCGTGGAACTGCCCTGTCTAACAAATCTGGCAGTTTCCAGTAAATTGACCTCCATAAAAATGGAGGTCATGACAATCAAGGTTTAATAATTACACCATTAACAATGTAACCTTGCTATTTTTGTTGATTTACGTTGCCAGAGTATGTTATTTAAAGCTTAAAAACCAATGAATAATAACAGAAAATTTTTAAAGAAGTTTTGACAAGCTGTCTATAAAATAATTTATTTGTTTAAAATAATTAATCATGAAAACAGGACTTCCTCGTCATATAGAACGTTAAAGATTTAGTTTTTATTGCTTACAGAAGTAGTAACCAACCAGATGGGTGGTGGTGGATTAGTTCCATGTCTGAAATATTCATAATCAGCGATAAGCTTGCGCTAGTTCACCAGGCAGTAATATACATTCTTCAGTATGTATCTGGAGCATAGACATAAATAGAACACCTGTTAGTAAAACAAGACCACTGAGCCCTTATCAGTTGACACACGATAAAGCGATGCAGGCATCATATATCTATAGATATACAGTACTAATAAGAGATTATTATTGCTATATAGCTATATATATACCTAATACCTTATTACTTGCACAATATATCCATGCACTTTGTATATCAAATATCATAACATATTAACAATAACAGTAGCACCACTAAACATGATCGAAACTGAACTTTCTGAAGTGCTCTAATGACTGCAAGTGGTCAAAATCTCATTAAGCCCTGCTGGACATTATTCTCGATCTAAGGGCCCAAAATTATTATTTTCCCATCTTCCAACACATTCCCCAGCTGCTCCATCACAGCCATTTCCACCTGTAGATCAAGATCTCTCGAATGTTATCTGGCCACCTTGCCTTATGTAAAGAAATGTGCTCTCTCATTTAAGCTGTCAATTGTTTTAGTAGGCAACCTTTCACATGGTTTGTCAAACAAATGCATAGAATGCAATGAATGTTGCCATGTGTACGTAATGAGTTACATGACAGTGGTTTATACAATGATGAAAAGGCAAACGACGACCAAAAAGGGGAGAGCTTCATTAAAGGCAGATGACTTAGTAAAGAACAAAAATCTTATTAATGAGCTGACACCTAGGAGAGTTTTAAAAAAGAGTTACAAATATGCATACACGCACGCACACATTATTTCTAAAACTGAATCCTACCCCTATAACATATTATGTTGCAACCAATCAATGTTACTAATGGGAAACACTTATTGCACAATACCTCCAAGAAAAACAAATGTATCTGTAATATATTGATATTTCAGAACATTTTCGAAACTGTTCCACTCATTCACATATACACTAACACAGCACAAACATTTGTGACATAAATTACTTGAAAATAACGAGATGTTAGATCCTGTCTTCTGTCGATTCGTACAGCTGTAAGCCACACAAGAAGTAACCATATTCGTTGTCCCACAACTTTCTCCAGCAAGCCTCTAAAATGTTTGTCTTGGAGAGTTTAACACTAATGCACGATGCTCACTCCAGTATGAACAACCCAGCTGCCCACACACAACTGCTGGGACCATCCTCACCCAAATTAATCAGTCTGGTGGCCATGCCCCATTAAGAGCAAATGACAATGACAAATCTTCAAGTTAATTGGTTCCTGGTGTCATCGTCACTGGCTACTAGCCCAATAAGTTTATACTTCTCTGGTAGCCACCTCATCTTCATTGCTTTTGTTTGCCTTATATTGTACATGATGATGGTGAGGAGGAAATAAATTAACTTACTCACTCACTCACTCACTCACTCACTTATGTATGTTAGACAACTATTTGTAACATGGTATGTTCACACTATAAACAGTACTACCCTATGTGTCATGCAGTGGATGCAACTGTTTCTGCCGTGCAATGCAATGCTGGCCAGTGGTCCACGCCGCTTCATTTCAGTGAGCTGGCTTATCGCTCTTGTTTATAGGGGGATGATTAATGATGTAAATCTATGACCTGGAGGTATGTCAGACAGAGAAGCTAAAAATCGGACAACGACAATTGGTCGATGCAATTGAAGTGAATCAACTGTATGTGACACTTTGAATGGAGAAAACATCTGGTACATTGGGTACTGCACCTCAGTTGATAATGACTCAATTGTCCAATTTGTCATTGACCATATGCACCGTGTCCAGATAGGTAGCCATAATTATCAATAGCGATATCCCACAGCTGGGGTTTCCGTAGAAGTAGAATGCAAGCAACTTCTTTCTGTAAAACCATCTGGTGACTGGGTGGTGTCTTTCTCAAGAAGTATGACTTTCAAATTAACCAATTGCAGTGACATCACAACTGCTGTCAACCTGTTTTGATAAGATTGCTAGTAAACGTGAACACTGTCTACCAATATTATAGTCACGAGTTCATCAAAACATGTAGGAGTGGATTGGGGGGGTTACAGAGTATGTAAATGAGTTCCTCATGACTGAAAAGATAGGTATGTACTCATTAACCATTACTATAGGACCAAAAAAGACAAATTATGAAAAATATTTTACTTGACGGAAGCCTATTTTCGTGAAAGTGACCATACTTAGGCTTTTGAATAAGATTACAATGCATTCCTTGTGTCTAAAAGAGGATCAGCTAGTTAAATTATGATTGTAGCCTTATAATTGACAAAATTATGCTAAAAACTGGTTTTTTACTCATAAATCAAACTTGTTAGCCCTAGTTCACAAAAAATAAGAAATCACACGGATTTTTCACCAATTTAAAAAAAGTATTTTATTTCTCCTGACATATTTGGCCATCAAAGAAGATGGGAGCCCCTGGAATCTGACAATGTCACCAAAATAAGTGACAGTTCCCCCACCCCTACTGCTCTCAGCCCCGTACTTTTCTGCCACGCAATGGACATTCTTCCCTGCTCTCAGCCCTGTACTTTTCTGCCACACAATGGACATTCTTCCCTGCTCTCAGCCCCGTACTTTTCTGCCACACAATGGATATTCTTCCCTGCTCTCAGCCCCGTACTTTTCTGCCACACAATGGACATTCTTCCCTGCTCTCAGCCCCGTACTTTTCTGCCACGCAATGGACATTCTTCCCTGCTCTCAGCCCCGTACTTTTCTGCCACGCAATGGACATTCTTCCCAGCTCTCAGCCCTGTACTTTTCTGCCACACAATGGACATTCTTCCCTGCTCTCAGCCCTGTACTTTTCTGCCACACAATGGACATTCTTCCCTGCTCTCAGCCCTGTACTTCAGTAAAATCGGTGTAAAATTTGTAAAATCAGTGAGATGTCGGCAGTGGATTTTGGCAGTATAAATGTTTACAATGTCACCCTGTAATCATAACGTTGTGTTCCTACAGACTTGTCACTTCACACAGCAAGAACCAGGATAGTGTTCGTAAAGTCTTCACAGGAAACTGGTGAATATGATAAGAAGGGATGGCATGGCCTTATATGGGCTTGGGGACCCACACACCCCGTTGGAGATCCACATAGAGTGGCAGGAGAGAGTTGCGGTAAGTTTGCTTCACCAAAATAATTTTGCTACAACCGTTGTTGGTATTAAGTAATGGCCCAGGTTGTATTTTAAACAGTATATTGTATTTTGAACATTGAAGTAAATATGTCACAATAAAACATTATGTATGTTGTGCGTGTGTGAGCATATTGAAACATCTTTGTGATCCTGTGGTGATATCTCATGATCGCACCAAATGGATTCACCCAATTAAACTTGGAATCAAACTATTTTCACATTTGTTGCATCAGCCATTAAAATTGTTTGTTAGTTATTCTGAGACAACAATTATAGGTCTTGTATCAAATGTGGCTGATCCTTCAACAAACACTTCGCAATATTTGTATAATTATTCTTTTAAGCGTAGATGCACAACATATCCGTTGTTTAGTAGCACAATATTTTATACTCCTGCTGCTTTGCCCCAGAGTTCACGAACAGTGCTGACACAACAACTGTTTGATGAACAACTAAGCTCCCCTGGTGTTGCCCTCAATGGCATAAGTCGACATGTTGGGTAATCACTCGCTACCGCACCAACACGCACCAGAGGCAGCGCTTATTGCTTCTACATGACTTTCACCTGCGTCGACGCCTACAAATTCTCATTCTTCCCCAGCGCCATCAGACTATGGAACAAGAGCACACAAGAATTAGTTAGCCAACCGTCAGTAGAAAGGTTTAGACAGTGCCTTCTCACCATGCCAACATAGAACAATTATACAGTCCTTATTATTAGATATTATATAGCCCATGCACTAATTTATTGCCTAACTACACAGATGCAACATATTCTGAATAAAACGGACCCGAACCGGCATTACATCACCCGCTCCCAAGCAATAGTGATCACGGCTCGAAAATACTCTAGCCACATTTATATGTGGCTAACATTGAGTTATGAGGTCAAATGGAAGAAGAAGTGATTTAGAATGCATTTAGAAAGTATTCTCTGCAGTCTGTGGTATCCACCAACTTGGGGTTGACGATGATTGAAATGTCTGGTAATACAAGATTAGATGGAACTGCAATGATCAATTGCATGACAACATTATACGCCCAAACATTCTGGTACAAAAAAAAACATGTTTACTTCCAATATACATGTCTGACTGTTGGTTGCACAGCGGGAGAAGCGGTCGTGGCGGGAACACATGTCAACAGTCGGGGTGCCAGGCAACCCAATGTTTCCGGGCTGGAGGGACGTCACAAAGGAGTACACGGGACAACAGAACTACTACAACAACAAGACACCAAAAGTATGAACAGCAGACGACTGAAAAAAATCAATCAGAAAACTGTTGTTTATCTGAAGATGTAAAGACATTGAGCTGTGAGGTATTTTTTGCTGAAGAAATATAAATTTTAGCACTCTGCTGAAATCTAGTATATCCCTTCCAATGCTTCTGTACAACTTAATAAGCCCCGGGCGACTGTTCTGTGTACACATTTACGACCAGTCAGAATTTGCAATCGATTATGAGCTTTCTTCCGACAATGACAACATGCTTTTAGACAAACGGATACGTGTCGCCATACAAATGAATAAACAAACTACAAAAGCAAGCAATTAGATCTATATCAAAAAGTAATTTTAATTCACACAGTACACCTTTATTCAAAGAACTAGAACTGTTAAAAGCAGACGACCTCTTTAAGCTGTCATGCATGACATTTTTCTACAGATACAAAAATGGAATCATTCCAGAATATTTTAAAGACATGTTCACTGGTAATTAAAATGTATCATCTAGACCAAAAAGACAAAGAAATGGACCACAACGCTTTACCGATACAATAAATAATTTCCCCAAAGCTATGATTTTAACATCCAGATTAAACAAACTAATACAATATACTGCCGCCTTTGTATCAGACATACAGTACCAAAATTACTTCAAGAAAACTTTCTTCCACAAATTGCCATGGAGAAAATTAACACCCATTCGTATCAAGGCTTAAACATATATAAGTAAATATGACTTGGAATGTAATATTAATAACTGCTACATCTACAAAAAAGAATATGCCAGCTGAAGCCTAGAAATGTATGGTATGCCTTCTTCATCATTATCATGATAAACTGCATTAATTAATAATTCACAGCTATGTAATATAATATTATACTGAACATTCATTCAGTAATATTATCACTATATTATCAAAACAGTTGGTTTTTGAGTTCCTCACGATATAATTTGTATATAATAAATTTTGAACTAATGTATTATTTTTACTGTCAAGATTTTAATTGTATTTTTACAAGTATAATGTATTTATCCTTTTTCTGTATTATTTAACTTCTCTGTCATTATTACATGATAATATTGATAATTATATTCGATTCACATTTTATTCACATTTATAAAAAAATAGTATTCCCATTATTTGCACTATATGTATTTTTGTTAGTATTATTTGTTAGTATTATTTGTTAGTATTATTAGCACTGTTATATTTGTACGCAAAGTTAGCAACTCCACATCTATTTATATATGTACACTCTAGTCAAACAGCAGTAATAATGATTACTATCTAACTGTCTCGTACATGACATCGATCACAACATAAACATAGTGGACCTGTCTAACTGTCTCGTACATGACATCGATCACAACATAAACATAGTGGACCTGTCTAACTGTCTCGTACATGACATCGATCACAACATAAACATAGTGGACCTATCTAACTGTCTCGTACATGACATCGATCACAACATAAACATAGTGGACCTATCTAACTGTCTCGTACATGACATCGATCACACCATAAACATAGTGGACCTATCTAACTGTCTCATGACATCGATCACAACATAAACATAGTGGACCTAACTAACTGTCTCGTACATGACATCGATCACAACATAAACATAGTGGACCTATCTAACTGTCTCGTACATGACATCGATCACAACATAAACATAGTGGACCTATCTAACTGTCTCGTACATGACATCGATCACAACATAAACATAGTGGATCTATCTAACTGTCTCGTACATGACATCGATCACAACATAAACATAGTGGACCTGTCTAACTGTCTCGTACATGACATCGGTCACAACATAAACATACGTGGACCTGTCTAACTGTCTCGTACATGACATCGGTCACAACATAAACATAGTGGACCTATCTAACTGTCTCGTACATGACATCGATCACAACATAAACATAGTGGACCTAACTAACTGTCTCGTACATGACATCGATCACAACATAAACATAGTGGACCTATCTAACTGTCTCGTACATGACATCGATCACAACATAAACATAGTGGACCTAACTAACTGTCTCGTACATGACATCGGTCACAACATAAACATAGTGGACCTATCTAACTGTCTCGTACATGAAACCGATCACAACATAAACATTGTGGACCTATCTAACTGTCTCGTACATGACGTCGATCACAACATAAACATAGTGGACCTAACTAACTGTCTCGTACATAACATCGATCACAACATAAACATAGTGGACCTAACTAACTGTCTCGTACATGACATCGATCACAACATAAACATAGTGGACCTATCTAACTGTCTCGTACATGACATCGATCACAACATAAACATTGTGGACCTAACTAACTGTCTCGTACATGACATCGATCACAACATAAACATAGTGGACCTATCTAACTGTCTCGTACATGAAACCGATCACAACATAAACGTTGTGGACCTATCTAATTGTCTCGTACATGAAACCGATCACAACATAAACATTGTGGACCTATCTAACTGTCTTGTACATGACATCGATCACAACATAAACATAGTGGACCTATCTAACTGTCTCGTACATGACATCGATCACAACATAAACAGTGGACCTATCAAACTGTCTTGTACATGACATCAATGTCGTGACCGTATGAATTTGTTGAAGGAAGATCGGTGACCTTTCTACTGTTTGCCATCTGCGACGATCGTCCCGCGCCCCACTTCCTCGATATCGTGCGTGCGTGCGTGCGTGCGTGCGTGCGTGCGTGCGTGCGTGCGTGCGTGCGTGCGTATATCGGATATGTATGATAAAAACTGTGCCGTGCGTGACTCCTACAGTCATCACGCCATGCTGTGGTTAAAGTGTTAGCTCTCAGCCCACTGTTCCCCAGGGCGAACATCGCAACATGTACGACAGACTGTTCCACATCGACTATGGCTACGACCCGAAGAGGAAGCGTTGTGACCGTAACGCTGATGTCGGGCTGGACATCAATGCCGAGGTGTGTCTGTGTGTAATTTGTAGGTCACTGGTGCGGACCACAGTCTGTGTGTGCGTTATGGGGGGCGGGGACCAAAGTGGACCTCTACTGCATAAATCGACATCTCATGCAAACGATATCAACTTCCCCCTACGAATATAATGCCCGAAATGTACAAGTTAGCCGATTTCAGTGTTTTTATTTGCCAAAAAGCAGATGTGTCAGCCAACAAGGTTGGAACGTTTAAAATGTGGGACGTTTGGCAGTGACAACTTTCTTTGTGAAATGGATATGAATAAGCATCAGGATAAGATTTTGGTGGTGACCTGATTTGGTGGTGAATTTTTGTGTACATTTATTGAATTGAAAGGTACTGTGTAAATAATCAGTTTTTGATAAAAGAATATTTATACACAAATTGTCTCTGCTGGAATAATAGTCACCCGTACGAAATATTATGTTGAAGTACAGCCTTACTGTAGCGTATTTTGTTCCTAAAGTTGAAACTAACATTGGAACTTGGGCTATCTATGTTGCCGCGCCAACTATGTGTTGAATTTACTCACTGTTAGTGTTGGGTTGGTAGAAAACATACAATGCAATACAATTTCGCCGTCATCTGTAGACTAACTTTTTAATACTGCTTACCCTCCTTTAGTTTCGCTTATTCGACACTCGCCTGCCTTCGTGAACTCCCTGAGAATAGAGTCTGGCCTCGAATAAGGCGTATTTTCACCGTTACCCATTCATTTAGTGTAGGCGTTGCGTGGAGCGCCATCAGCCAATCAGCGTCATTGTCAAGATGCTAGAAAATAACATTATTATGCATGATTTAACTTTTCAGTATGACAGTTGTGTCAGTATATTAAAAGTTTAAAGTCGAATTGCAGCGTATAAACTAATAAAAGTTCACTCTTATTTGATGAGTTAGTCAAATGCCCGGATGAAAGCCTAATTAATCTAATTACGTATGCGACCAGAATCTGGATGCATGCATAATTTCCGTCACAATGAAAAGTAAACGTTGCATCCAGGCGATGATGTACGCGACAAACGGTGGCGACACAGCACGCAGCCTGGATGGTCGAGGCTAACCTTCCTTGAGTTCCCTAGCGTATCTATCCATTTGTTGACAACTTTAAAGCGGAACAAGAGGCATGGTCTTGGGGCTGTGCACCTAAACGAGATAATAAAAACTTACCACGTGCAACTAAAATCAAGAATATCGCTAGTGGTTTACGCAGAATTTGTTATAAAAGTTGTATGTGTTAAGAGAGGCTGGAATACACAGAACCAATGACAATATCAAACAAACGTGTTGTTAATTTGCCAGAAAGAAGACAAGTTTAGTAAATAAAGGCCAACATATGTTACATAAGCTGAGCTTGAACGCAAATAACATGGCCATATCCTATTGGAAGAATAGGAATAGGTGTATACGAATATATTTTTATTTGGCGAGCGAATATTGCCAGAATGCCGCGCTTGTGACGTAGTGTTATCTAGCAGTATGGCGTGGCCCATGAAATTAAGATGTGTGTCCAACAAGGTTTTCCCAGTAAACCACTGGCGTGATATTCTTGTTTATAGTTACAAATGGGTGTTAGTAACTAGGTGCATAGGCTAAAAACCATAACTTTCGTTTCGTTGTAATATTATTGCATACCGATTTTGAGATTAACTAACCTTGTTTCGATGCGCCTCTGAGCTTGGTTCTTGCTGTCATTGACTGCGTGATGTTTCCCGGCATGCCGTGGTCGCAGGAGGAGTCCCGCGTGGTGCACGTAAAGGGGAACACGGAGTACGGCCGACGGATCGACCAACTCATCAACCTGGAGCCGCCCGGCTACATCCCGCACTGCGGTCACTACAACATCATCGAGAAGGAGATCTACAAGAAGTCGAACCTCGGCGTGCCCATCAAGGTCGACGACAACGAGGTCGTCATCCACACGCAGTCGGGGCTGCAGACCAAGAACTCCTGGTGAATGGCGCAGACCGCCGCCGAACGTCTGGCAGCGGTAGAATGTGTAGACGTCGGGCGGATTGTTATGCTTTGTTTCATTGCGGAAAGCGCAGAGGTGTCAAGTTAAAAAATAAGGATGAAGGAGACGAAATAAAGGAGGGAGAGGGAAAGAGTATCCCCCCACAATAAGACAACTAAAAGTGATGGTCACAAGTGGCCATGCTATATGCATTATGTAGTCACCTTTTACAGAAAATGTGGAATTGTTTGAGAGAAAAAATATTACTTGAAAAAGAAGAAGCAGATGTTGCACAATTGACAAAAAAGAACCCCGCAAAGTAGGAGGTCGGACACCAATGCAATTGTGAAAAAACATTGTTTATACAGCATAGGACATTAATGTTTCCATAAGCGTAGTTTTCTTGCTCGTCAGTCGCCAGAGGAGCCTAAGAAATGTACTCATGGGAGCTTGGGACTATTTAAGGTGAGAGAACTACAGGTTTCACGGTAAAGTTGGAGGGGGGGGGGTGATTGTACGCTGAATTTGACAAACGTGTTACATCGATATTCTGTGTTTATAACGTATACGTCTCCCGTGTAGCAAGGACCATAGACTAATCGTCAGATACTTCATACATGAAATATAGATTATATGTAACTATAATATAAAACAGCATATTGAGTACAACTACAAATGTATTGTGTGTGCTTACTTTATTGATAAACGTATTTTAATGTTGCATTGTAACTACTTCTCTGTGTAGTGACGAAATAAAGCCATCATAACATGTATTGTGTTTATTTATTAGGTGTATTAGATATGCCCGATAGTGTTGACATTGCATCATATTAGCATAGTTTCGTCACGCAATTTGTTTATTTCCATTTATCCACAAGACGAAAATACCGGGGCAGGAAAATACAATTTTACACTAGAGGTCTCCATCAATATGATAATACTTCATCCAGCGAAACGCAGCGGAATATTCGTAAAAGCTTTGGTTCGCAAAATCTGTATTTCTCAAACACCTTTTTATTTATTAAGTTACGAAATTATTTGGCAAATAATTTTCGTGACTTTTAAAGACGTCGTTATAAAAAAAACTGTTTTGGGAACATAAACATGGGACCAGCCAAAAACTTGCATTGTATCTTCCACCTCATTGTATCGTCGACGTCATTGTATCTTCCACCTCATTGTATCTTCCACCTCACTGTATCTTCCACCTCATTGTATCTTCGACGTTATTGCTAAAATGTTTTTAATGTGGCTGCACTGTGTATTCGTCGCGATGTTGAAATCCAGTCTCGTATTAATTTATATAATTTGCTATGAAGATGAAGCATAAATCCATCGTAGAGTTTGTACTTCTGTCGGAGACATCGTAAAAAACGTACTTTAATAATTATTATGAGTATTAATAATTATTAAAGACACGTCAGTGGTATTCGGGGGGAACTTCATCCTTGCGAAGCTGTGTAAGGACCACTACCCGGCTTACTAGTGCTGCTAAAGTATAACATAGGGCCCGTACAAGATCTCGCCAGTTCCCTCTGTCTTGTGCAGTCCTTGCCGCCGTGCCCCATGTCAGCTCAGCAGCTTTCAGTTCTTCCATAGTTCGTTTCCACGTTATTTTTCATCTGCCCCTTTCCCTTGTGAGGTCGAACTCAACGCTGTTTTCGCAGTTGTCATTTTAAAGATATGGCCGAGCCATTTCCATGTTGTACTTCTGGATTATGTAAATTTTCTCATGTTTTATTGTCTGGTATTGGAGTCTTGGAGATGGTCTCAGGCCAGCACATTTGTAGTATTTTCCTTAAGCTGGTTTTGTGTTTGAACTGGCAAGTCTCTTAGTATCTTACAGTGTCACGCGCCAGCATTCCAAGCGTTGAGGAGCACAGAGAGGACTTTACTCTGGTAGATTCTGAGTTGAGTATTCAAGGTGAGCTGCTGTCAACCAATAAAATAAGTTTCTAGTAAGATTTACTATTAACAGCAGTAAAACATCAAGTGAGAGAGCAAGATTTCAAATCTTATGCGTCATCCGAAAGGAAAATAAGTAAGACTAACTGGAAAGAAACTGTAGGCCTAAGTATGTCATCAAACGTCCAAAACCGTTTCACGAGAAAGTTGGTGTTATTTACAAGATGCTTTTAAGCAGACAAACAAGTTTACTCTCATCATGCCCCTGGCTACATACAAAACGTTACAACAACCTAAACATTGAAAACTAAGTTTCACTCCCACCAATCCCAATGTTTCACAGCTTCCTAGCTTATCGTTGATACGGTGGCCTCGCTATAGTTTAAGGACTCCCGATATAAAGTCTGCTTAAATGGAACAACTTTGAAATTCCCATTCTGGTTTGCACTGTTTTGTGTATCCGTGGACATAAGGAACATATTTTGCCAAGCCCCGACATGTTCCTAATAGAGAGCGATTCCTCTGTAAAGTTTACGCCTCGTCTGTTTCTGTTCGAGATAATGTCTACGGAAGTGAACGGACAGTCGATCCTGCAGAACGTCTTCCTGCTCTTCCTCGAAGTCAGTGTCGCCGCCACTTCTTATACAACGTCATAATTAGTTATAACAGAACGTTGTTGAGTGAAGAAAAAGGTCTGTGTAAGAAATAACATCCACCATTTTGACTCGAACGTAAGGCTGGTTGCTTGGAAGATAGCTGCACGTCACGAGACGGAGCCGCAGCCAATATATCAAACGAATAAACTAAGCAAATAGACACGTTTACTTTATACAAAATGACTATCAAACAATAACAAAACTACTTAAATATTTGTTTTACTAAAACTAACTCGATAATAGCGAGTTGTTTCATGTGTCCGTGACGTCACTACCAATTGTTCGCCAAAACTGTTGCGAATGTCTGGCGCTCGGCTGCGTCATCATGTTATAAACTTGTTGATTATTAATCTGGTTCCCGGATGGTTCCCTAGAGGAGCTACGCACACTACACTTAGGAAAGTATATTGGCCAATCCAAGATGGCGCGCAACACAGCTGTTCTGTGCTTAACAACAACTGAAACCAACTAATTTACTACATATAATCAGTAAATGTGAATGGGCTGTTGACTTAAACTAAATGTCTAAGATATTTGTCTTGCAAAATTCGTAGTGAATGTGACATAACGTTTCAACATTGAAATGGGAGGCTTTAATTGCGAATGTTGCATAGAGTTGGTCTATTTTTATAGCATAAAATCGGCATATTTCAGTAATTATAGCCACTCTTCTCTAACATGACAACATTGCATTGTCAAACATATCGATTATTAAAAATTGATATTTTGAGTGTTTTTATAAATGCAAAAATAATTTCGTGCCAATATTCAGTATCGACTGAACCCCATTTTTTTCAGGCTAGAAAAGTTGCTTTGGTACTTCTGGTACAAAACAGGGTTCGTTCGACTTGAACGCATACAGAGGAGAGCAACTAAAATTATTCCAAAATTGGGAGACCTTAGTTATGAAATACGCCTGAAATAATGTGGTTTAACAACTCTACAGACAAGGAGGTTAAGAGCAGATCAGAGTGAAGTTTTTAAGATATTGAATGGGTATGAAGATCTTGATAGAAATATGTTTTTTCTCACTCAAGAAGGATAGCCGAACTAGAGGACATGAAGTAACACTAGTAAAAGACCAGTGTAGATTAGATATCAGGAAGTACTCGTTCTCACAGAGGACAATAAATGAATGGAACAAATTATCTACAGATTATGTAACTGCTAGCAGCGTGAATATGCTTAAAAACAAGGTTGACACATATCACAGGAGGGCGGATTACACATAGATTAAAAATGTTGGACTCTCGATAAGCCAATGGCTTCCTTGTCCACTTGCCATCTGGGCCTTTGGCTTGGATGGCAAATCTTGTTAAAATCTTGTTGAACGGTTGTTGATAAATCACAAATTTTATATAAATGTCATTATCTATTGTTTTCTACCCCCAAATTTACTTTTCTTCAAACAATTTCTGACCTGGCAGTACAATTTAAGAATAAACAATACAAAATATACGGCATACGCCTGTGTCGTGCAAAGTACATATCAACATTGTTTTCAAATAAAAATAAACATGCGCACATGCATTAAAAAATATATATATATACAATCGTTTAACTCTAATCCAATAATTAATCAATGAACACAAATGAGTGTAATTGTCGAAATAGATAGAGCTAAAAAAATTTCACACTATTTAATAGTGTGAACTCATTCACAAAAAGTGGATTTTCCTACATTTCTAGACCGCATATTGTTCAGTTAACGTTAATTCCCATTCAACTTTTGTACGTAATCGGAATTTATTTGAGAATTAACGCAACAGCAGACTTGCCACGCAGAACCCCCGTGTTGGTGAACTTTGCGGGTCAAGGTGAATGTCGTTTTACCAAATTCCAGTCCCATTTAGTGCGCATGAAACAAGTGGCGCCGCACGGTGGACTTGGGCACCAGTTTAATAATTGGTTATACACGTACACTCGTGCAAGAAAGTAAAATAGTATTAAGATATTATTGTTCTGCAACACGTACAGAAGAGACGTACAGGATCAAAATAGTCTTAAGCCTATTTTGAACATAATTTTATTCAGATAAACGGTCAAATAAATCAGTAAAGCATACTTAACATGCTATAACATACATTAACAAATAATAATAATATCGTTTGCACGTGTGGTGCTACATATAATATTGTATTGAAAACCACGAAATTAACGATTTATACAACATAATGTCAAAGCACCACTGAGAAGCTGCCGTATGCCCATCATTTGGCACGTCAACAATCGATGTACGACTACATTCAGAATTAGCAGATTTTACCAATCAACACATTTTATCACAATCACAAACACATTTGTCATACTTAATATCAACTACCATGTACCATTGAACGTTGATGTTATAACGACTAAAATGGGGTAAATATAACACATTAGAATGTCAACTGTTAAATGTATTCAAAGATAAATTCTTTAACATTCGTTTTCAGACTTAGTAAGTTTTTAGTTGCCCAAAGGAAATAATTTACCTTAGCTTCAACGTTTTATGTTTCATTACACATGGAAAACATACGATTTATATTTTGCTAAATTGACCAAAATGCAGAGAAAAAAACACTTATCATCGTGCAACAATGTTATACAATGGATTCATACTAATTTGATGAAAACACTTTTTATTAACAATATTTTTTGTCAGTTTAACCTAATTTAAATTATTCTGTCATGTATAATGAAAAATGAAATGTCGATGGGTAAGGTAAATCGGGGAAAAAAGGTACCCTTTTCGGCAAATCACAACTTGGCAAACATGAATGATCTATTTTAATGAGTGACTTACATGGCTGGCTCACCAGCTGAGACACGATCTAGTGAATGACAGATTGGACACTTCAACAATCACTGTGCTTAAAATGTAATTTGACAGCTTGCTATTACGCAAACATTCCCCTAGTCAAGAATATATGCATTCAAATAAGTACAATAATGCAGACCGATTTTTACAAGATATGGTTATAAGTGTCCACTGTTTGGCACCAGACAATATATAACATACTAATGATTCATGATTAATATTCATGGCTGTATTACATAAAAAATGGTGCACACAACATAAACCAGTACATGTAATAGTGTATGTAGCAAACATACTATAACAACGCACAGAGCACCCAACATGAAGGCTTGAGCCACAGTAGACATAAACTGTTGTGATTCCAACAATGACAGGAATATTTACATTTTACACGTCATAGGCATCATAACAGAAACATTTAAAGTAATTGGTATAAAATGACAATTCTCGTGTGAAAGTACATTCAGAGCATGTAAATTTTGGCAAAATATTGGTTTCTTTTCTAAAGGACTGATCTTTAATTAGGTACTGTACAATATAACAAGTATGCAGGTGCTGTTCATAGGACACAGTGACATCCAGTGCTACACAATGACTTGATGTAATATCATAATGTTTTTACTGACTGATAATGGGATTAAATGCTTTCAATTTTCTGAAATACACAGATCCTCCTCGTGTTTGTGGGTGTGTCAATTTAAAAACAGTTTAACGATGTACATTTCACTTTTATATTATCAACATGTTATTGATTCAATGCTACAACTGTTAACCATTTTGTCAAGGTGTTCTCTGGTGGTTGTAGGTTGCAAGTGAATATAAAACTAGTGGACAAAATACGAAAACAAATGTTACTTTTATTGTATTCAATACAAATTTTTTATATTGGAAACAATAAAACAAACATGCCATATTTGTATTTGTAAAAAATGCCTGTAGATTGATCAAGCGCATGTGACCTTTGTTGTTGATATGTGATGTAAACATACTGCTGCAAACATAACATGCACTGATGTACAATGATGTACAATGATGTACAATGTAACACTACAGCAACACTCTAGAAAAGCAAAATCGCTGCAAAATTAATAAAATTAAATGCTGCATGAGGATGACAGAAACATACATCCTGCAGATAATACTACCTCTGACTAACACTTTGACCATCAAATGTGGCACAGTTAGCACCTGTTTGCCCAGAAACTACTAGTGGTCATTCATGGGGTCAAGCCCTGTGTGAGAGGATGACACTTGGCACATCCTGACAGTGTGTACGGGAGAGAGCAGAAGACACTGCTCTGAAAGGCAACAAAGCCTTGTTTAAACCAGGGATCATATCACGAACTGATCCACAAAGCCTTGCTTACACTAGGGACCATATCACAGAATGATCCACAAAGCCTTGCTAATACCAGGGACCATATCACAGATTGATCCACAATGCCACTAATATGCATTTCTATATTCTCATTCAGTTCAAACATCTTTTTATCTGGTCCATTCTAAGAGCTTCATGGACCACCAACAGACATTTGCATTCTGTTTGTGCACACAGTCAACTACAACAAAACTCTTCTTGTTCAATATGAACATTCATGAGTTCTTTGACACATGAACCTCCCATGAACGATGTGTTTTCTGCTAACGTGAGAACTTGCCACATTGTCCCTACTGAGATATGTGTGCACTATTCAGCACTAACAGCAACAAGACTACAACAAATCCTGATGTGTATGCAACACTATGCATGCTAGCATGAAACTCCCACAAACACCAGAACTAATGGGCAGAACTCTTGTTCTGTCCCAAAGACAAAAAGAAAACCTCTTGTTGTCCTCCTGAGGCTGTCTCTCAAAGTCCCATTGTCCTCATGGTCACTGCCCTCAAGAGGTCACTGTTCTCATGAGGTGGCATGCAGCAGGAACCCAAGTAGTTTCTGCACTGTTGACCGGTCGAGACAGTAGAGGTCAAAATCAAATGTTGTGTCGTTTATCTTGTAGTTGCCCGTCTCTTCGATGATACTCACAATCTTCTGCAGAAGTCTCGCGTCCGTCATCATCATCAGTCTCTCCTGAAGGTCAAGCAAAGTCGACAGTGACTCGCCATTTGGTGCGTGCTGCTTGGAACGGTCAATCTGGTTGAGTGGAAGCAACGATGCATCCTTGTCCTGGTCTGGTTCTGTAGCAATCCCCACAGGTGTAGAGACCTGCTCTGCCCGGTGTGTGATGTCTGACTTGCGTTCTCTTGTAGATGAGCTGCCCGTGGAGGTTGACTCCTCATTCTCTTTGTCCTTACTGCGATGTTCCTTTGGCTTCTTGTCAGACTTTGACTTCTTTGTTCGATCATGCTTTGACTTGCCAGACTTCTCTTGTGATGACACCACTGTGGCATCCAGCCGTAACGGTGACACTTTCTTGATGCTGTACTTGTCTGATGGCGACACTTTGTGGATGATCAGTTTATCACTGCATGGTGAGCTCTGACTGGCCTTGGCAGGCGACGGATGACTGGTGTCTGCAGGCAGTGGGGAGAACCTCTCAGAATTGATACCAGGCGATGAGTTCTTCAACGGCAGCTTCTCAACAGGGACATGTTGCTTTGTGGTGTCTTGGAATTCTGGGAACAACACGGGAGGGGACGTTGCCGACAATGGAGACAGGAGCTCCTCGTGGGAATCTGAATCACAGTCACCCTCTCCCAACTCAGCAATCAAAGCACTCAGACCTCTGCCACACGTTTTGTCAAGAGGCTTGTCTGTGGAGGTTTTGAGACCATTGGCCGTATCTGTGTTTATATTGTCTTCAAATGGATCAGGCTCAGATAGCTCGCCCGTGCTCAGCTCTTCCTCAAACGCTGGTAGTTTCACTTTTGGTGCTGTTACAGACGTTGACTTATTTGATGACACTGATTTTCGGTCACTGTCAAAGTGAGATGACTTTGAGTCAGTATCCTTGTGGTTGCGCTTAGAACTCTTACGTGACTTACTCTTCGAGTCCTTTGATCGTGACTTTTCTTTGCGAGAATGAGATGACTTTTCGCCAGAACTGGTGCCTTTTCCACGGTCTTTACTGTTGGAGTCTTTCTCTCTTCGCTGCTTCTTTGATGACGATGATGAACTGCAGGGAGAGATGACGTCCGCTGGACATCGGGCAGCGGGAGAGAAGGCCAAGTCTGCTGGACGTTTGGCAGGGGATGGCACAGGCAAGGTAACATGGTCTCTTGCGGCGGGTGACACGGCCGCCTCTGACGGATGCTTCAGTCCAGACTTGTCCTTACTTGGCGACTTCTCAGCACTGCTGGAACTGTCACCAAGAGGTACCTTGCCACCATGTTTCGGGTACGACTGATTGCTGGTGCCACCTGTTGATGATGGTGTGGAACTGCCACTTGTGAGACCGCTGCTTCCTGATCGCACTTTAGATTTCTTCTCCTGCAAGCAGAAAGACGAAAAAAGATGAACATTTCTGCGAAACATTTTCGGTGTACACTGGAGACAATGTGGCCAAACATGCTTGTAAAACAAAACAACAACTTCAAATGTCCCTGTTCAAACAAAACTTTCAAGCTTTTAATCTTTATACAGTCGAGTCTCGTTATAACGTGGTGGTCGGGGTCCACGACTTCGGACTGTGCTGCACACGAGGCGCATTAGGTGTTCCCATATCTGCCACCAGGGAACTACTAAACAACAGCGATCGCCACCCGCTGTACCAAGTCAATGAACGCTGTCGAAGCCCTGTCTTATATGCCAACATGCAGCTTATGGAACTTATTAAACTTATGCTAGCATCAACGTGTATTATTTTTACAAAGTCACACCCTGTTGATTCTTGAACTGAATAAAACACATGTAAATATACCGTTATGGAATAGATCTACTACGATGATGATGTACTAGACCCCTGGGGGGGATACTCCCTATACTGAGGTATACATGTATGTGCTGCGCAAATGCCCCTGTTTTTGGCCATTTTTCTCTCTGTCCGAAGAAAATTTTTTACTTTCTCTCTTTGTGCCCCATTTAAATTTGATAGTTCTCTCTTTCACCGAAGAGGAAATTTTCCACTGAAAACGTTCCGCCCGAGCTTACCTTACACTTATAGATATTAGATAATTCTCTCTTGGTGACCCTAAATTTACTGATTTCTCTGTCTCTCTCCATGTACTCCATGGGGCTATGGTGGCACACCCCCACCGTTTTGGTATGGCAGTACCTCCCCGGGACTGGACCAATAGGCCTACGAATCAAAAATTATAACCTGGATTTGAGCAGCCGAAAATGTATATGATTTGACAAACGTAGCATGTAAGCTGATAAAACAGAGAAAATGACAATAGGTAGAATTAATAATTGTTTCTCTTCGTCTTTCAACCCATCTCGACCGAAGCATAAATTTATTATGCACCACTTAACATCGATTCATCGTTTCATATGTGGATGACGAATTCGTATTTTCCTGCACCAGTAGAGCCTTGGGTTAGGAATTTGGCATGTTGGTTTCGCTTCGTGAAAACGATTAAACTTACGATGTAATGGAAGCATGTCATTTCACCCAAGTGTTATGTTGGTATTACATGCTAAATGCATTTAAAACTGTTGATCTGATTCTTACACAAGGCGTATTTGTGAATCTCGATTGCAATTTACAAACCGTCAAAGCGAAGCCAGCGACAGCGATTGATGTCGGCGACAGCACAAACCAAACAACACGTTGATACTGGTTCATTGACATTGTTCGCCTAATGTTTCTTGAGAATTGTCAAAGCAATTCTAAGTAGGTTTAAGCAG
Source organism: Lamellibrachia satsuma (assembly GCA_033239005.1). Taxonomy (NCBI): domain Eukaryota; kingdom Metazoa; phylum Annelida; class Polychaeta; order Sabellida; family Siboglinidae; genus Lamellibrachia; species Lamellibrachia satsuma. The sequence goes on along the minus strand of BSQZ01000081.1, from coordinate 140,050 downwards.
GCCCATTTGGCATTTTACCCTGGTGGCAGAAAATCGGGGCCCACGACCGACCACATTATATCCGAATCCACGAGGCATGACTGTATATAGGTGATGCTACAATTACTGTTTCACGATATGTTCGTAACCTTGGTGTCAAGCATTGTCAGTGCGTACACATTCCACCCATATTAATAAGATGATCTCCCAACAACGACAAAGGAGTGTGTCGTCAATGCCATTGTTATATCAAAACTTGCCTACTGCAATTCCATTCTATACAGCACTACTGTTAACATCACTCGACTTCAGAGAATGCACAATTCGGCTGCTAGATTGAGCCTCACGGAGTGACAGTGCCATGCCTCTGTTGTGTACTCGTCACTGGCTGCCCGTAGCACGCAGGATCGACTTTAAGCTGTTACTGTTTACATATAAAGCTGTGCACGGCGATGTGCCAAAATACCTGTTCGATCTTGTGGCCACACACACCAACAAGAGTCCTGTGTTCTGCCAGCAATAATATGTTAACTGTTCGGTGGACTCATGTTATAGTTAGCTTTTATCCTCCCCCAATCTTCTCATATCCCTCCTCACACTGTCCTCCCATCTCAGCTGTGGCCTTCCCCTTTTCCTGTGTCCTTGATGTTTTTTCACCTCCGCTCTCTTTGCTAGTTTGCCTGCATCCATCCTTACCATGTGGCCTGCTATTTGAGCTCTAATTATGATAACTATTTTAGGATATTTAATTACTGTGCTTATCTGCATTTTATTAATGTTAATTCATATAACTGTAATTCACTTATATATATATATATATATATTAAATTAATAAATGATTGTTATATTATATTACACTAGATATATTTTATACTCTAGCCTGTATGATGTATAATGTATTTGTAAAAAAATTGCACGTTGATTTAAAAATTTTATAACCATTAATTTTGTCTTGTAAAGCGCCACAAACAATTTAAAATTGGATCTGGCACTATATCAAATAAAATAATATTATAGATATATATATATATTCACAATTAAGTACTTTACAAATAAAACATAACAACAATATTCAATTAAATGGAAAACTCATATGACTTGTGGTTACACTGAGATGGAATGACCCGACATGACTCCCTACCTTGTGGTGGTGTTTGTGCTTCTTGCGTCGTCCATCCACTAACACTGGGGCATCAAAGAGGTCTGTATGCATGGGGGCGGGGGGTGGAGGGGTGAGGGCAGGCGTTTCACTGGATCCACCGATAATGACCTGTAAAACAGCAATACAGCATTATATTTAAATAGTCAGTATCATTCTGAACTGAACCTGTATTACTATTATACTTATTTTATTTCTCACTGTTCCATTTTCAAGCAAATAATTTTTCTGGACACAGATTCACACAAAAGTTATGTTTCTGCATTTTTAATAGTTTTCCAGTAGCCTCATTTGTTTATATATTGAAGTAAACCAACACAATGATTCTTAAATCCATTTTAATGTTAATACGCCATTTAGTCTAGGCCACCCAGATTTTACGGAACTGTGCATGTGCTTGTCGGTCACGCTGGTTAACTTGTCAACCCTCAGTCATTCAGAGAGATGACCGGATTGTCCAACTTTAAGAACACATTCTGAGTAAACCACTGGCGTGATATTCTTGATTTTAGTTGCACATGGTTAGTTTTTTATTATCTCTTAGGTGCATAGCTCCAAAACCATGACTTTTGCATCATTGTAACAACCGATCATGGTGTAATCTTTTTCATATAATATATATTTAAATATATGCAGAAGTATATATTTCTTGTCAAGCCTTTACAAGGAAAGACTAACTGCACCCACCCCTAGGCCTACACTCACCCCTCGTACTACACGCACCCCTAGCCCTACACTTACACCTCGCCTAACACTCACCCCTTGCCCTACACCCGCCCCTCGCCCTACACTCACTCCTCCTGCCTTCAACAGTTTCTGTCTGAAGTCATCAGTTGGGTTCTGGAATGTGAGGAGTTCGCAGCGGACGTGGTTGACGGGTGGGTTGCCATTGAGGTGCAGGAAGAGGTCGTAGTCGAAGCGGATCTGGCGCGGCTCCTCCTTGTTGCGGAAGTAGATATCAATGGGCAGGATGAAGCTGCCATAGCCAGATTCCTGCAGCTTGTAGGGCGGCTCTTTCGCAGCTGTAACACACAGTGAACAAAAACACAGTAAACATCTAATAAAGTACACTTAGTAATCAGTTTAACTTTAGTGATACTTCAGCTTTGTTTTTAACTTTTATCAATTCATATAACTTTAATATATGTCTAATCATGTGATATTTTTTTATACGGATAATTAAATAATAAAAGTTGTTAACTTTATTATTACGTAATTGCTCCTTCACTTTCTTTTTAAATAAAATATCCTGCTCGCGCGCTCCCCCTTTCTTTACCTCATTGGGGTTTTGTCAGTTTAACATTTTCCCTTTAAACAGCTAACTTAGTTTAGATGTTGGGGCTTTTGTGAGGATGGAGGATCATTTAAGAATAAAGTGTAAAAAATATATCATAAATTTGTGTTTTGTTACCTTACCTCAATTTGGTTTTGACAACTGACCTCGTTTTGGCTTTGGGAAGCTGTCATGTAGGTGGAAGATGACTTTTTGCACGAAATGTTGGATGTTGCTGCCCTTCTGTCCTTGCACATACACCGTCCAGTCATGGGTGAAGCCCTCGGGGGTTGGCTTCGTACGGATCACTGCCCGATGTCCTAGTTCCAACTTCACCTGAACCGACTGGCGCAAGAGCACAAGAGAAAATAACTGGTTAAAATAGTCCTGTGGACTAGTACAAGAAAACACACATTACACTAAAGACAAAATAGCTATACTTTAGCTACAACATTCCCTCGACTAATTTTTATTATGAGAGTGTTTATTTTTGTGCTCTTAGAAGTTTGAAAAAAAACATATTTTCAGTCATAGCCCACACATGCCCGGGAAACCCCTGGCACTTATAACATGGACACCTACTGGAAAATTCATATTTAACGACGTCAGTATCTTGTCATCGTTGGGGAATACCAGGACACACCAAATTAGCACCGTTCATTGGATTATCTACGTAGAAAGAACCTGAGGACATCCCCAGCTACTTTAAATCTAAGATGTCGGGTGAAGCCGAAGGCGAGGATCGTAACGAGTTGGACAATTTTTGAAGGATATTACCTGCTTTCTAATGGTATATCACATTAAAAAATGTCATGATAAATAAATATACATGCCCCATTTTAATGTAACTTTAAAGCCTGGCATTTTCTGAAGTTGACAATATGATTTCTTGGGTTAACCAGGGTTCTCTTTTGGGACGCGCCATGCGCCAATGGCGCGTTCCCCTGTAGAATGACGCGCATCCGTCTTAACGCTTGGGACAATTGGCGCGCGGGCTTGCCTAGAGTTGGGCCCGTATCATGTTGTCACTTTGATAACACCACTTTGCTGTTGTACGTCGGTTGAAAAGTCCTCATAACCAGTAAACATATAAAGGATATACTAATTTAGTATAGTCTTATATTGCTAATATAACCACTCGTATCGTTGATGCGGTTATTTTATACGGTAGTCCTACGTTCTTGCGTCGCTCTTACCACGACTACGTGACTTCGCCTTGACAGTAGAAGCAACTAACAGTGGCGCCACATACCGGAGTCCGAATAAACACACAATGCTTACGCGGCGTTTCGTATACGCGACATTGTCAAACGTTCACCGAAATTTAACAAGCTGCCCAAAAAGAAAAGAAAACTGAATCAGCCGGACATCCGAAATTTTTTCCGTCAAAATGTAAGTATATATTCATTATACGGTACCTTAGAACGTGTCGTTTTGTGATGCAAGTAATTCGTAATTGGCATAAATCGTAACTTGCACATGACGTAATATCTCCCACGCCACGACAACCATAGCGTCCGTATTATCTTAATTGCGTTGACATGCAATATTTATCATACGTTAATTTAGGAAATACCTCATAACTGTCGTTCAACATCCGAATATTTAAACAATTTGGATTTGTGTCATAATACGCTTATCATCATCATGGGACGTGCCAGTGCCACAGTGGGCGCTGTATTGCCTATAATTATGCTAGTCCGTCAACGCCACTTGTCAGTACGCGGAAGTTGGACTAAGTCACAAAGTGTGTTGTGTGATAAATAAAGCCAAATTTAACAGCCAAAATAGTATATAAGCAAGGGTTATGTTGTGGTGGTTGCATGTCTTATTCCGTGTATAATTGTGTGTGCAAATTGCTGTACAAAGAGCTATTCTGTAGTAATTTGCTATTGTCAGTTCAATATCACCTTGTTAATAAACCAACTTTACATGTCATCACCTAGTGCAACTGTTTTGGATCATTGCAAATTATGATTAATTAATTTTACTTATTCAATTATATGTATTCAATGGTTTTTACAGACTCTAACACCGCGACAAATAACTACACCAGAGCAGACAACTGGAAGTAGACAGGGACTGGAGCAAGTGACTTCGTCGGGAAGTATACTGGATGAGGTGTACCGGTCCGCTCCCTACATCCATGCCAGTGTTGAAGCGATGCTTGAGGAGTGGCAAACAACTGTCACCACAACTGTCACCACTCTCAAGTATACCATTGCCAAATTAGCTGACCTCTGGCAGATTCTGGCATGGTTCCATGCAGAGGAATTCCCAATCCTGATCAAGTTGGCCTACCTAGCTGTCACTCACCCGGTCCACTCGTGCGATTGTGAACGTACATTCAGTGTGCAGAATCTCACTCTGACATCACTGCGAAGTAGGCTCAGTATTGAGCACTGTGACCAGTTGATGCGAGTGCACTTGGAAGAAGGGAGGTTGGAGGAGTTTTATTTCAAACTAGCATTGAAAATATTGTGCGAACATTGCCACCGCAAAATCTTTGCTAACTAAAGTGATGGGTCATTCCACAGTGCCCAATGTAAAGGATGATGATCTAAGACAAAATAGAAGTGATTTCCAGTAATTTTGTCTGCAGGGAGTGTCATCCTGACTTGACATAATTTCAGCTTCTGTGGGTTCACCTGGACCAGAACAGTTGTCTTGCTCAATCAAGTAACATGTTTGTTTCACCAACTTTATTGTGTTGGCATGTTTTATTCCCTAATTACACAGTGGATGTGACCAGTCATTGGGTTGTGCAAGTGTCTTGAGTTCTGTAGTTATTGTTACTTGTCATGTGAAGGGTACAGAAAGTACTACCTTGCAAACTTTGGATAAAAACAATCTTAGTTGTTTCCCTCCAATTTATCCCTGACACAAGCACCTCAGTTGGTGTCAAGTATTAGGGCTGGGTGTTACATAGCATCCATGTAAGTGGCCCTGCCCAAGTTCTAGTAAGTAAAGCTATAATTATATAAATTTTAATTTATTATATGGCCGATACATAGCTATCAGGTGAAGTATTAGCACTATATTTATATCTGTTAGGATATAAATATGCTGTTAGTTATGATTGTATTTGTGTGAATGACTACCGCTAGACATTAATTTATTTTACTTGGCACAGTTATGACACGTTTATTTTGTTATTTATTTAGCATTCTGTTATGTATAGCAGCAATAATTAATGTGGGTATATTAATAATTATTATAAATTATCAGGAGGGATAGTAGTCACTAATGAATAATGTCCAGTTAGTGATGCATTGATTTAACAAAATATTTGATCTGTGTGCAATTAATTATAATTATGGAAAATTTGCATCTCATATTGATTGTATACTTCCAGATTGTTTTGACACCAGTCAAAATAAAAAACCTGTTTTGTCTAAGATGTTCTTCTGGTGATTTGATTGTCATATATATGTTAATCCAGACTGTCACAGTCAGTATGTATATTCTGATGCTGCAGATACAGTACACATACTGGTGTGCCTTGTGCATGTCTGCTGACAATGAAATACTTCCTTCTATGCACATACATCAACATACAACATACAATTTTTTTAGCAGTAATATTAACTCCTTGTGTAAAGCTTTTTGAAAACAGCCTTTCTTTACACGGGGCTTGTGGAGGATTCCAGAATAGTTTCACTTTAAATCATTGCTTTAACGTCATACCAATTTTGTATGTACAACATAAGTTGTTCTCTTGACATACGTGATCCGCCGCATTTGTAATGTAAAACAGATCTCCGGCCAAAACTATATTGACCAAATCATCATTGAAATGACCCATACAATTTTGCTTGTATGGGCCAATTGACCCATGCCTATTTTTTCTAGGGAGACCCCTGGTTAACATACAGTCATGCATGTGGGTCATTTCAGTCCTTTAATTCTAGGACTAGTCTAGGACTCGGAGAGCAAATCGCTGTCCTCGGCATTATTTTTAGGACTGTTTATCGCTCTCCATCATTTTCCAAACTTCACGGCATGTGGGATTAGCGTGTTGGTGTTTAATGGTTCACCCAGATACTGCCTAATTATTCTAATCCAATAAACAGTTCATCGGGACAGAACTTTCTTCGAGTATTCCAGCTGAACCTCGAGGCTGGGTTGTATTTCTGACCCGTCAGCCGGGGAACTAAGCCCGAGATCGAGGCCAGGCGAAGCTACTGATCATTTGCGCTGCGGTGTTGTTTTTGTGTTGTTGACTCCGCAGGCAGACAAACCACAACGACAACTTGCAATTATTGATCTAAACATATGCAACGTTTGCTTCATTATTACCTGGTCGGTCATGGATGTCGTTTGCGGACGCTAAATAGCAAAATGTTCCATAACACTACGCAAAATCGACTCGGTCTCCCACCGATCCGCTAATACTAGTATTTACGCTGAACGGGCGTGACAAAGCGATCCGATCGGTAATGAACTAATGATCATGTGTATGGCCGAGAACGCACGCATGCTGACCGTGCACTAATCTGCTGTAGATGAGCATTCTTTTTGCTCTCACATGGATTATCATAGCTTTGAATAAATGTATGCTCAATAAAATTTGGAAAATCTTATTGTCTTACTGTTTGGATGATGATGACGATGATGACGATGATGGGGCAAAGCGCAGGTACCGTTTGGTACGTGCACGGTTTGGCCTACTTATTTACACGGTTTAACCTACTTATTTGCACGATTTGGCCTACTTATTTTCATCTAAAGCGGAAACTGTTAATTTAACACAGTTATATATGTGCACACCTCTTAACCACTTAAATAATAGTAGGATTACATAACCTTACTAAAAAACAACTACTAGGAAAACGCATTTTAGTGGAAGTCATGCAAGTTTCGTCCGGTGCGTTTTGCCCTAATGTTGCGTGGCTTATATATTTATTATTATTTTTATCGACACATTGGGCCTAAGACTATATTTCCTAGCACCGATCTATAAACCTAGTTACCCTCGCCGTAGTTAATGCGGCATATAAACGAAGGCCTTTTGGTTGGCAGGTTATAATGAAGAACTTCCTATCTATATATATATATATATATATATATATATATATATATATATATATATATATATATATATATATATATATATATATATATATATATATATATATATATATATATATATATATATATATATATATATATATATATATATATATATATATAATATATATATATATATATACACACACATATATATATATATATATATATATATATATATATATATATATATATATATATATATATATATATATATATAACCTATCCGATAAGCAATAACCGTTCCCGAATCCTTCACAAGATACACGTCGCACACTGTGCGCAAGATGGAATACGTATAATAATAATATAACGGTTAACGACATGTTTACATCTTAATGAGAGATCTAGACTCCTTGATCTTTATATTTTTAATTTGTATTATTACTTCAACTTGTCATAATACATTTGTCTGTCTGTCTGTCTGTCTGTCTGTCTGTCTGTGGTGCTATATATATCGTGGACTGGGCACCAATCTATAAGATGAACGACGAATCATAATTTTGGACATTCGTGGTCAGATGCAACTGCTGCCGTTGGCTGTGTGGTAATGCTATTTATATAATTTGTAATGTTATTTATATAATTTGTGTTAATACCTCCCACCTCCTCCTATATTTTAGGCCAACTTCCCACTTCACACCTTTTTTTCTGAGGCCAACCTTCCACCTCCCATCAGGATGAACGCAGGCACGCACGCAGGCACGCATGCACGCACGCATGCACGCACGCACGCACGCACACACATGTACCCCCTCATATATGTTAATAATGTGGCAAACTTGTCAATAAATAGTGTTTGCCTAACCACGCATACGTGAAAATATTAAAAGGATTGATTTATACAATCACCACAATGTATTTATATTCAGAGCAAAACCACCCCCGGTGCGCTTTGCCCCACGTAAGAACGTACGTGCGTATCATTGAAATTACAAAAATAAAGTATGCCATATTTCATCCGCACGAATCAATAGCGCCTATTATAGCAACATAGAGGTGACATCTAAATAGCTATTTCACATTTTAGATTAATTAAAATATATATGCTGTGAAACCGTTTAAAGTGGTCCACTCATAGTGCTGTTTCTGAAACCAGGGAGTGCACTGTTATTTAACGACCATGGCCTCCTCGGCAAGCTACCGCATTTCAACGTCATCCACGTTAGCACGTGACTTCTCGCTGACGTGTTTCCAGGGGTTGCGACGCGGCAGGCTGGTACTGTGTAGAACGTTTTATCGGCACACACAGTTTGCAGACTTTCGTGCGCCACATGAGATAGACCTTCACTGATGCACGGTTGACTCCGCATTCCTTTCCCTTTGGAATTCAGTTGAAATATACCAAAAACTGGCATAGCAATTGCTGATATCAATCAGGTATTGACAGCTAGATGAACAAATAAATGCTTTAATCTTTTTGTATTTAGCAAAGACCCCGCATCCCATAATGCTTATACCCAGATACCCCACCCTGAGCGTGATGTACTTTGTGTATATCTCTAATCTGTGTGCACGGTTCACACGAAAAGCTTAGCAGGAGACAAACATTTATAAAAGCTTTTTATATATCGAATGGCAATTTAACAAGATTGCCATCCAAGGCAAAGAACCAGATGGCAAGTGGACAAGGAAGCCATTGGCTTATCGAGAGTCCAACATTTTTAATCTATGTGTAATCCGTCCTCTCGAGAAATGCGTCAACCTTGTTTTTAAACATATTCACGCTGCTAGCAGTTACACAATCTGTAGATAATTTGTCCATTCATCGATTGTCCTCTGTGAGAACAAGTACTTCCTGATATCCAATCTACGCTGATCCTTTACGAATGTTACCTCATATCCAAGTCATTGATATATATTAATACTAATAAAGGTCATAATACTGATCCTTATGGTACCCCACTCAAAACTTATTTCCGGTTTGAAACCTCCCGATCTACTACAACACGCTGTCGATTATGTCGTCCCCGATAATATGGACTTTTAAAGCTGTCTAAAAATCTAAGTATATGATATCTGCTGGTGATCCATCGTCTATCCACTTAGTGATTTCTTTAAACAAACATAACATATTTTTTTAAGCATGACCTCGCTTTTAGGAATCCATGTTGAAGTGTATTTAGTAAGTTATGCCTAACAAGGAATTCCACCATATGGTCTTTGATTAACCTTTCTAATAATATATAAATTACTGATGTTAAACTCACTGGTCTTTAATTCCCTGACATATTTCTCGAACCCTTTTTAAAATTTAATAATGGTATGATGTTTGCTTCTTTCCATTCAACAGGACCCACACTCTTTTTTAGTGACAAGTTGAAGACTCTTGCAAATGGTATACTAATTTGTTCTACTGTTTTCATTAGTAGTTTTGGAGGAATTCCACCCACTCCATGTGATTTATTGTCCTTCATTGCCTTTATTTTCTTAGCTACCATTTCTGGAGTTACAATTAACTGCCCTAAATAGTCCGATTTAGCATCCTGAAATTTTGCATTTCCAGCACTGTCTTCTAGTGGTCCAACCTCGTCTCGTACGTTTTGTTTACTCCTGATAATATGCATAAAAGTTCTTACTGTCATTTTTTATGTTGCATGCTAATTTTTGTTCATAACTTCTTTTAGATTGTCTAATTTAATTCTTAGCTGCATTAAGTGCCTCTTTGTGTAGTCTTCATGTTTTCTGGTAAGCCTATAAACCCTCCACATAGTTTGTTATACGCTATTGTTGACAAATGTTTCTTCCTAGACCGTTTTCCTTCTTTTTCCAACGGAACAATGATACTCTCAATTTCATATTTTAGAATGTTCCAACATTCAATTGCGGTCTTATTCCTCAGAATGTTATTCCAATCTAGCTTTGCTAAGTATTTTCTCATATCTTTATATCTACCTTTGTGGAAGTTTCTCCTGAATTTTTTATTCGTACTTTCTAATTTTACTTTGATGTCAACATGTATTTGATTATGATCACTCTTACCCAATAGCTGATGTATTTTGACATTGTCCACCAATTCATGTTGGGAAGACAAAACTAAATCTGCTCTGGTTGGTTCTAGCACGTGTTGGGTAAGGAAGCTATCCCGAATTAAAAGTAGAAACTGTTGATCCTCACCCCACGTAATCTCTATAGGTTTCCATTGTATGTGCCTGTGGTTGAAACAAAATTCCTTGTCCATTTTTCATTTGAAGCGTGTTACTTTGGACGGCAATCTTATTAAATATTTACTGCACTATAAAAACAGTTGTTTTTGTCGTTTGAAAGATAGTGGTGATTACTTTTATTTGTGCTTCATAATTACCGGTGTTCTTCAAAAGAACGTAGGCTACCTCTCCCATAAACTGCATATTGCACGTAAATGTTCCATCACTTATACCTATCTGGATGTCTACATGGTGGCTGTGTCCAACGATTTGTCCTCACCTGGTTCATATGGCTACTGCGTAAAGGGGTCGCCTCGCCGGCCGACGAGGAACGAAAAAGATGCTGCCTTGTCCCCGACGTAATAACACCACAGCCCGTTGGCGTTGCCGTCTTCGGCTGACAGATGAGACGGCGCGAGTATAGTTCGTACGCTACAAACGGCATTGTGCTATGAAGCTGCGTGTTGAACCGCGACTACACTTGAAACATAACGGTATCTTCAAAAATACATCAATTAATATAACAATGAACTTTAAGAATTGCTGAGGTTGCGCAGTGTTAAACTATACCCATTTGCATAATCCACAGCGATGGCCGATTCCAAAATGCTGTCTGCTGTATGTAAATCGAAGACTAGAAGTGCGGCGAATGTGTAAAATTATTTATTCCCGTACTGGTGTAGGGTAGTGATACCACTCCACCACTGAGTACGCACACCTAGAACGAATGTGCTCACTGTCATTTAGAGACCGGAGTAATGAAACCTGCTGTTTGTGTGGCCCGTTATCTTCAACAACAATCTCTCTCATTAAAGTCAGACGAAGGAACAAATATCTCTCATCAAAGTCAGACGAAGGAATGCCAAGACCATCATCAGAAACCAGCTCCGACTTTGATGTTCCATGTGCCTGATCAAATCACTGTCACATTAGTTTGATCGGTAGCCAACAACATCTGTAACGGAACAATGCGCCATTTACATTTTATAGTGTCATTAGCCCAGAGATCGGGCACACGAGAGTCTACCTAACTCTAATGGCACTTGGGATACACAAGAATACAGTGTATTCCAATGTCACGGCTGAGAACACTTTCTGAAGGCAACCAGCAGTTAACTGTTCCTTCTTTTCTGGAGGGTGGACGGTCAAAAGTCCTTTGCTATGAAACTCTGTCTGCGTGCGTGGGTATGTAACTATGTGTGCGCGTATGTGTGTGAATGTGTCACATTGTGCTTCCAAACGAGTCAAATATATTATGGTTTTAAACGAATGAACAATAATTTCATATAAAAATATTAAAATAATTTATTTAAAAGAAGCACATTCATAACATGCCTTATGCAGTTAATACAATTATATTATGCAGCGTCAAATAATAACTTTTTTAATTAAATTAAAATTACAGAAGAGATGAAAGAGCTGCAGTGAAAATACTACTGTAAATGATTCTTCCCACTAAAAATATGTTATCTATTAAAATATGTAACTCTAAGATTTCTGACATCCAGTTAAGCTCTAATAGCACAATGTATATTAAAGTTTTACAAATCAAATTAAAAACATGCACATTATTAAGATGCTCCATACAATATAAAACACTTTCACATCCATTGTACAAACATGCAATTAATTGGTACTTGACATACATTTGATTTATCAGAGCAGCCAGCTGCCTGTAAGTTTCTTGTTTCACAAAATTGTCTGTTTTGCATTCACATAACTATGATAAAATCTTGTTTTAAAAACGTTCTGATTACCCCCTAACGTTAATCACACATATAGCTATGTTAAATTGCCCAATTCAATCATAATTTTCAACACATAGAAAAATCACAAATAAGACCAGCTTGATGCGGTCACATGCGACAGACATTTGTCAACGGGCAGGCCGACAGGACACTACAATGAGTGCTGGACAAGACAACAACCAGGCTCAGCTATGGTCACTGCGGTCCACTCCATACAGCAGCTGTGTAACAGCAAGAGTTCTCCTCATGCTCTCATGGATACCGTCCTACAACCAACACCACACTACATGTAATTGTAGCAAAAGACCGACCAGTTTACTGCTGTTGATGACACCTGTTGATGACACCTGTTATACAATGTAAGGACGAATGAGGTTGAGATCTGTACAGTAAAAAGGGAGAACATATCACTTTATTGCAAGGTATATACATATAATAAAGTGTAGAAAAACGACCAAAGCACCTGTGTTCAATTAAGTGAATAGTACTTTGCTATAGCAGGCTATGGTAAATAATAAACAATAGCTAGGGTAAATGATAGAGAATGAACAAAGGAACAGTTACTGAACATTAAATAACTACATACATCAATATTTTTAAGTCACCAAATTTGAGGTTTATTAAACAAAACTGTCATACATTAAGTCATCTATTTTGAAAATGTCAAAGTGATACCGTGTTGAAAGAATACATTTAGTTTATCAATATTATGCTAACTACTGAGAATGAAACCACAGTGGGGCAGCTAAGTACATCTGTACTCACCCGCCACAGAATGACGAGACCATCTGCACCACAAGAAAGCACTCCTTCTACTCCAAAGTCAAGACACATCTGTCAACAAACACAGGAACTTTAGTATTTAATTCAAAGGAAGAAGTTTACAAGAAGTTCCTCCTTGGTTAAAAATCACTCTATGTATATCCGGTTGTAGGAATATATTTGGCATTTGTAATATACAGACATATCTATATTAATTTTGTTCACTCAGTAATTATGGATTAATATCTATTGGGATTTTCTTTTTTATAATTTAAATAACGGGTGAAATTAATCGACAGGGTGGCTCCTAAGAGTGATTAATTTTTAGTCTTAGTAGGAGTCTCCCGTCCCTTATATGACATTATCTTTTATTTTCAGACTGTACTCTATATTCTTACCACTTCGTTTTCTCATGTCGACATAAATGTAATATGTTGTATGGTTTTTGTGTTGGACGAATAAATATTTCCTGTTTCCTGTTTACACTTATTAAAAGCTTTGTATGTTACTGCGAGCGTAACATTCAGATAAGATCACAAGGGATGATCAATGTGTGCTTTCTATGGTACCCCGATAAAAGAACAAAATAATCCTATCAGCTCTTTTAGATCTCACAATGCAGTTGTTAGTAGACTGTCATCATATATTCCTTTGAACTTGTAAAAATAGGATAAATCTAATAAAGAAACATTTCATAAGTAAAGGCAACAGCTTCATATTTTATATATTTACCTAACACAGGACGTTATGTATGGTCCTACATTAGAAGAACTAATGTTCAGTAAATATGTTTAAACATATATAATTATATATGCATCTAGCAGATGTAGTGGATGTATCAAGTGTTTTATATTTATATTAATTTATAGCTGGTTGTGTAACATAGACAAAGTGAAAAAAATTATAGCATCAACTGTGACCTAACAGCCAGCACTTAACACTGCATAATCTCCTTTTTGTATCTGTTGCCTCATTGCAACATTTAATGTAGCTTCACCTGTACGGCTCCAGAATGTCCAATAGATTCTCCCAGTAGCTGGGGCTCTATGGGCAGGCACTGGGTGTTTGTGCTTGATTCCATGTCCTTTATACTGAAACAGTAATACACACAAGTAAGTCTGTTGTTGGCGTTCTAACGGTTTGATGTCAGACAGACAATAGATTTGTTTTAATTTTTTTAATTGCAATGAGGACTAACTAACGAAATGTTGAAAAATCAGTTTTGGTCAACAAAAAAGATTACAAAATTAAGTAATATCTTCATTATTCTACATTTTTATGATAAACCAACACCACAACTAGGAAATTTCATTGTGATCAATTGCATTCAAAATTCAACTTTGTATCTCTGCCTTGCAACACAAACAACAAATGACACTATGTTGAAACCACTGATGGTCCAACCATAACATGTGAATGAAGCACTCAGTGTACCTGAGGCCAAGGAAGTTCTCCAGCAAGCTTCTCTCCCTCTCTCTGTTCCCCTCTCCCTCGTCTTCCTCCTCCACGAACCTCTGTAGAGCCTTGGAGGAACCCCACAGTCTGATGCTGCCGTCCTCCGAGCAGGTAGCCAGCAGATGACTACAACAGGGGAACAAAGGTCAGGGTGAAGCACTGGGTCATGGGGTGCAGGCCTGGGGTAATAGTAATATGTAATAGCAACGATTACAATTGTTCAAGTAATAGTAATAGATGGAACATAATGTAATGTAATAGTAATAGAAAGCAAAGTAATAGTAATTGAGCAATTACTTTGCTATTACAATTGAACATTTAAATCACACCAAAATTCAATTTAATTGAAAATAATCAGACCAAAACATTCTATATTTTGACATACTAGGATTTGGACAAGCATCATGTTCCGTCTTTCACCTGCAGTTGTATTTATTTCCCAACAGTGGTGATAAAAATGGTTTAGTATCCGAATCATGACAGTCAATGAACTTTCGCACTGTTAGCAGGAGACACTGTGAAAGTTTGATTGTTGCATGGCTAATTGGTCATTTGAAGCCAGGTCCACCAGCTATCTATCCTTTTCACAAAAGCCTATTCATTCAGCAGCAGCGGCGGCGGCGGCAGCAACAGCAGCAGCAATTGGGAAATTTATGAGTTAATTGTAATTTAATTAATTATACACCCATCAGTTAATTTGAATCTATGTAAATGATTAAGTATGTTAAATGTTTAATCAAAAGAAAATAGTTCCGATGGAAAATGTAATAGTAATAGCTTGAAATGTAATATATTACATTACCTTCAGCGTGTAATAGTAATAGAAAGGAAACTAAGTAATAGTAATGTATTACATTGCAATGCAATAGACCCCAGGCCTGGTGGGGTGTAGTAATGGGGTGTAGTAATGGGGTGATAAATAATAAGATTTATTGTTTGATCATGTAACATAACAACTGTTGACACAACAGAATCACTCTGGGTATTTATAATATATAATAGTATATTTACTTTATAAGACTTCCAATCAGTGGCCTATTTGGGGGGCCAATGGGCCACGGCCCCAACTGGCTTACATTTTTCGATTTTTTCTGTATGTATTTGATGCATGCTTCGTTACTTTGTAGCATGGTAAACTAAAGGTTGACTCAGTTTGCCTTCCCGTTTCCCCCCCCTTGAAGATCCTAGCTACGCCACTGCTTCCTATAACCATCTTGTACACCCATTCACTTCTTACTCACCCACTAAAGACAAACTCGACATGTAGAATCTTTGAGTAGTGAGCACTGACTTTCTCCACCAGAAGCGTCCCAGACTCGACTTCGTAGACACAGAACCCAGAGCCGACAGTACTGACTATGTAGCTCTGAAAGACCAATACTGCAAATAACACTGTGGAACCCATGATTAAGGAGAACAGTTTTTTTTTGGCAGCAGCTATTTCAGCGCCCTTATGGGTTTTTGTAGATCAAGACCATTGGCCTTGTATGTCCACAACAGGTTTTTCCCATTTCTCTGTGTGGGATCTTTTTCATATTACAGAGTAAGAACTTACTCCTTCGACAGCCATCATGTGTTGAATACTGTAGCGGTACAATCTGTCATCTCCTTGGTAGTCCTCCACACAGTTGAACGACTGGAGAGGAACAAACGTTTCCACACTCCATAGAACAATGGTGCCATCTAGTGAGCCACTTGCGAAGAGCAACTCTACAACAGTAGAAACGTTCCAACATCACTTATGACATACATAGCGTGTATCATTCCATTGGTGTTACATTATAACATCAAGCATTTCAGAGCCATCACTATTGTATAACACTATACTCAGAATATGAACATACTCCTGCCATGTTCACTGTGAATTTGCAACATTCATGTGAACACTTCTGCACAGTTTATTGTGACATTAATGTTAACACTTATCCAATGTTTATTGTGACATTCATGTGAATATGTCTCCCATGTTTATTGCGACATTCATGTGAACAATCAGAAAAGGCCTGGGTCATATTAAAAAAATACCCCTCAAATTTCTATGTAGTAAACAATATAAAATAGAAGGCTATATATAAGCTCACCATTGACTTTAACTAGACTTCTCACAGCCTCCCTGTGTTGGGGCAATTTCTGCAGTAAACTGAGGTGTTTTGATGTCCCTCTGGTGAGCACGCTGTACACTACTGCAGACAGAAAACATCCATTACTCAGAAGTAGCAAACTATACTTACTTCAAAGTTGACAATACATTTTTAAGTATTTATCTTGATAACTTTAAAACTATGTATATGCCTTTTTAAAGTTATATAATTTTACAAAGTTCACAATAAATCAAGTAATTACCCAACTATTTATTTTTAAAGCCTGTAAACTATGTATATGCCTTTTATAATCTTATACCCCCAAGTACTCTCTGTACACTACATGGTGCATTTGTATACAAAACGTTGTTTGAATCAGTTGATAGTTATGTCACATAAACTACTCTCAGGCCCCACATAATGCCAAAGAGAGACAAAGCAAGGCAGTGATTACTCACTCAGGTCTCGGTCAGCACCAGCCACAATCACGTCATTCCTTACAGCCAGTAACTGTTGGACATCTGCAGACAGAGACAACATATGTTTTAGCCAGCATTAGTTAATCAGACAGTTTTCATCGCTGCTGTTTTAAGTAAGCAAAAGTTACTGCAGTCTGTGACATAAAATACATATTATAGGTACACCTGTATGACTGTTGACAAACAGACTATTAACGGAGAAGTTTAATTACTATATACACAAGTGTGCGAAAGGCCAATGAAATATTAACGTGATGTGTGCCACTCAGGATAATAACCTCAAGAAACACCAGGCACAGTGATAGACACACAGATTTTCTTCTGAAAATCTGTCTGGAATAAAATTTCTTACCAGTGACACATTGTGCTTACATATGTGACATACCTTCTTCTGCATCGCGCTCTCTGCTGTGCAGCAACTCTCCGTCTTGGGTCCATAAACACAGTTTCTCACCTCCAGAACAGAAGAGTGACCCATCCTCCAAGGAGACAAAACTCTGAAATGTTGAAGAACATTCTTCATTTAAGAATACTACACTAACATAGACTGTGGAGATGAAACGATATTACACAACATTCAAGATTGCACATCTTCAAAGAAGATTTGCAAGCAGTGAATGAATTTTTTTAAGTGACAAATTATTTAAACTAAATTTATGCACACACAGCCCTGCACAACTATCACAGTTCTCATTTGAAGACACAACCCAGCTAACCACACAACTACTACGTGGCAAGAAGGTGGTTGTTTGGTGAAATCAGGAACGATGCAGTAGATGTGCAGCCACTACGTAGCATTTCCACCATCTAAGAATACTGGTTTGTTTAAAGCTATGCTTGTATGTTCTTGGTTGTCACTAAAATTAAATATAATCAGTAGAATAAAAAACATGTGCTTCTGCAACGGAACTACCTGTTTCCTTCACATGAATTAGTCATGTTCCCAACACCGGCGTCCTTCGTGTACGTGCTGTGATTCATAATATGTACATATCTGTGATGGTTGTTTTTGTATTATTTCTAGTGTCAGCAAAACACCATACTGTTTAATAAATTATCTCAGGGATGAAACAAATGTGTTTTGGTTTATTCCTATGTGAAAACAAAATAGCCGAAAGTGTAAGATCATAAGTTTACCATAACAGTGGTACGAAAATCATTAAAGGCATAGCCCAGTCTAGAGTGAATGTTTCGGTGGGACATTTGAACTGGTATGTAGCTTTCGCGTTTCAAGTCACAGAAAGTAAGTTGACAGTTTTGCATATTTTATTATTGGGTTAGCATGCTACTTTATACTTACAAATGTTCTAAAGATTCATCCAAAAAGCCAAATATACTAGTTTTGGCTTTCACATAACTGCTACTGCACCAGTTTTTATATTCGAATAAACTTTTGCATTTTTTTTTAACAAGCCAAGCCTGTTTTCACAATGGTTTCGTGCAGCTTCTTCTCCAGGAGCAGACCTAAAGAATCAACCCAAGGCATAGACATCTGGTGTGGAGGTTGAAATAGCAGAGCGCTTGAAACATGTGCCGAATATAAGAGGAGGGCCAAAATACAAAGTAATCTGGGATTTTGACACATTCAAGCTGCATCTTCTGAGGAAGTAGGGCGACTCAAGTGAAAAGACCTGCAGTATATTCTGGTGCCCCCTTGCAGTTTGGCTATACAGCAGTATATAGTACGAAGGGAATATTAAGCCCTGCACTTTGGCAGATCCACCCTGTCAGTTAATAGTAGTTATGATCACTGTCATCCAAATTTAAAATGTCTTCTAAGATAGGCTAATCTACTTTGTATAAACCTGTAGTCTGCTGGGAAGCCATGAAGGCCTTACATTCCCTAATGTATATATAACATTGTAACATTCTCCCAGTTTTGCAAAAGTACTTGTCTTATGGTTATATGTCTGAGTTAAAAGTTGGATATTACTTTCTTCTGTTTATGCACCTGTTCCAAAGAAAAGTTGCCGGGGTAATCTTCCCGATTCATTTTCGGACACAGATTGAGAAAGGTTATTTTTTATTATTTAACTGTGAGCATGAGATACTATTTGTTGAAAATAACTTTGACACATTCATGCACAGGGCCACTGGCACATATTTATGATCAATGTGTTACAGAGAAATGCTCTATTAATTATGTAGGTATTGTTATTTGTATTATTGCAATAGTGTTATGTTTGCTATTAGAACTTACCATAGGAGAAAGATATGTTAAGTAACACGAGTTGCTGAACTATACTTCTCCAGTACTGAGAACTTATTTTGAAACATGTATAGATTGGTATGGTGTGATTCAATGATAAAATCAAGGATAGAGAAACTGTCATGAAAACATGGCGATATGGCTTTAAACATTGTAATATTTAAACCTGTGCTGATGTTTTATATATTAGTTATTTATGTTAAAACAACTGCATTTTATTTTCCAAGATTATACTGATATTTACTTCTCTAAAAATTATATTGGTCAGTTGTGTACACCCTAAAGTATTGCTTTTTAAAAACATGTCCACGCTACCATGTTCAAATATATACTGTGTGTTTATAAGATTCAAATGCAAATAAATGTTTCATGAGCAGGACATTAACAAAAACTGTGTTATATTGATTATTTCCAGCAAGACAGTCTATTGAAATTTAATGTGTTCTGAAGGTGGTGGTAACGTGATGTTTCAACATAACATTTTTACATTGTGACGACGTAATTGCGACCATGTAAAACTGTGTGGCCTCCAATGCTACATGTAAAAGTTCAACACTATCGCAACGAAATTGCCATGTGGCTAACTATTTAAAAGTGCTAGCTGAGAATGACTGGAAATGTCACAACAAAAATTTCTTTTTTTTCACAAGAGACTATGAGCACACATTTTTGGGAAAACTAAATTTACCCTAGAAACACTGCCAAGGTCTTCCATGCATTTTAGACACGTTCCAGTTTCAGTGTCCCATATCTGGTGCAAGGTCAGGGAAAATGTCCAACCATGAAGCAACTGATACAAAAATGTTATTGCATTTGTCAAATCATTCTGAGCTTCGAATCATCAGACCAATTACTGACAAATTCATGGAACTATAAATTTATTTTTTTGCAGTTAATATGCAACATTTTGTCCCAGAATGGATACACATATTCGCTTGTCCGAGGCTCCTGTCAGAAGAATTTGCCTGCCGTCTGTGCTGCCATCTAGCAGACACATACAGGTGATAGGACGAGTATGACACACCAGGGTGCGCCACTTCCTCCCACTCTGGAACAAATCGAAAGCAAAGGATGATAGAAACCTAATAACAAATATGACGTTTTTCAAAGAACATACCTATGAAAAATGTTAAAGATACACTGACCAATGAAAATATCAAATGAAGACCCATACCACTGAACTTGTTTGTCACCAATCTCAGAAGAAATCAAGATCAGCTGATGGAGATGGATTGGCCGCACTCTTAGAAGAGATGGAAATAACAACACAAAAATAGCCCTAAGATGACAGAGAATGCAGCAAGAAAGAAGTAAATAACAAATAGGCCACACATTTTAATATCGGTGTGGAACAAGTAACAGATAAACTACAATTATATAGTAGGCAACATTGATTATAATTTCCCTTAAAAAGTTTTGTTTCACTGGATTTTGTACTACCACCACAGCCCAGGTACATAAAATTAAAACGCCTTTCCCAACTCATCTAGCCCATCGCAAATATGTTTCATTGATATTGAAATTTGTAGCGCATGAACCATTACAGTAATAATATGTGTGCGCACTTTTTGCTAAAATCATTGACAAAAATTACCTTGAATTTAACCCTTTCAAAAATAATTTAATAGTTTAACACTTGTATAAATGAACTAACAAAGGTGTCATCCTAGTAGCCCCCCCGTGTCTCTAGCCCCCGTCCCAGTAGCCCCCTGGAGTGTGAGAGTTGAGTGCCACTAGCCCTCTAGTCAGTATGCTGTTGATTTAACACACCCCCTCTTTCTAGATATTTCTAATTGTAGGTACAGTTAATAATTTGAAGGGTCGACCATTTGAAAATCCATGTAACTTTCACACATCAATTGTGTGGTATGAAAAGCTCACTGTCCTAAGAGTCAAAGTAAATCCTCTACATAAAGCTTGTTTGAGGTAAGCAAAACACAATTTAACTCACACATAAAAGCTAATTGCCCTGATCCAGGTATAAGCTAAAAGTGTGAAGTGTAAGGCATTTGTGGTGGTCAGTGATAATGGAACTGTGGTGAAAGATGAAGATAGCCCCCGTTAGTGCCAGTAGCCCCCGGGGGGCTAGTGGGATGGGGGCTAGAGGTACTAGACCATGAAATGATTCTAAAACAAATTGAGAGAAAATTTTATTGAGAAGGGACCTTTAATAATAAATATTCACTGTATGGTGACTGGTCTACCAACAACATGTATCAATGTCTAATAGTCCCACTCACCTGTATATTCCAGACTATGGCCTGACAATCATCTGACACAGACACACACCTGAAAGTGGACAAGTTTATATAGTTGTCATAGGAACAGCATGCTCAGGGAAAATATTAACTATGAGAAAAGTTCTAACAGCTACGGCAACATGTATTCAACAGCTACGGCAACATGTATTCAACAGCTACGGCAACATGTATTCAACAGCCACGGCAACATGTATTCAACAGCCACGGCAACATGTATTCAACAGCTACGGCAACATGTATCCAACAGCTACGGCAACATGTATTCAACAGCTACGGCAACATGTATTCAATAGCTACGGCAACATGTATTCAACAGCTATGGCAACATGTATTCAACAGCTACAGCAACATGTATTCAATAGCTACAGCAACATGTATTCAATAGCTATGGCAACATGTATTCAACAGCTACGGTAACATTTATTCAACAGCTACGGTAACATGTATTCAACAGCTACGGTAACATGTATTCAACAGCTACGGTAACATGTATTCAACAGCTACGGTAACATGTATTCAATAGCGGTATAGTATGTTCACATCAGGGATGGGGTCAAATACGTATTTGTATTTGAAATACAGCAAAGTTCATTTGTATTTGCCTACTGCAAAAGTGACATATTTGTATTTTATGTATTTGATTCAAATACACGTCAAATACACCACTTTTATTTTAAGTCTGAGATAAAGATCCAGCACATTGACTGACCCCATCCAGCACACTGACTGACCCCATCCAGCACACTGACTGACCCCATCCAGCACACTGACATGCAATCACAGGCTTCATAGCACCATTAGTAACAAACATACATCTTGGATCAGATTTGTAGGAAAGCTAGGCACAATGAAACAAGTGCCCTTGGCTTCCTTGCACATTGTTTACTCAGCCGTGACTCCCCTGTGAGTTTCCCTTGGAGATCAAGACAATGGTGCAACTATACAGAATAATTAAGTTGCCTGAGCTGGGGGCTTTATCTTGATTTGGTTATGTCTTTCTATTTCAATGGGAAGTGAAACAAAAGGCTATGTAATCAGGACTTGTGAAGTTGTAATGAGTGTGAATTTAATGCTAATATAATTTACACAGAAGACAATGCCAGGCATTTTTTATGTGACAAAGAAGGTGACAAAAGATGTAAAACAGAAATATGTCAGTATAAACTACATGGAACGGAAATGTATTAATTTTGTATTGAAAGAAATATGTTTATATTTGTACTTGTATTTGACAATTTTAAAAGCATTGTATTTGTAGTTGCATTTGACCAAACATATTTTACCCTATCCCTGGTTCACATAGTTGTTAACCTGTCACATGACAATTTTATCTGCTTGAAATATATTTGCTGTGCAACTGACTTTAAATGGTGCAAGCTTTGTATTAATTTTAGTTTTAAAAGTTAAGCAAATATATATTTACATACACAATACAGTATGTCATTGGGTCACCATACAACTAAATAACTTTACTTTAAATAATTATATATTTGTTGTATATGTGCCATACCTGTACTTCGAAATCTTGAGCAGCCGTCGTACAACTCCTGTATGCTGTGACAATATCTGGATCTGTGTGTAGGGATTCAGAGGCTGGTCATTTCTCATCATCTCAGCTGACATCTGTGCAAACAGAGGGATTGAGGCAAGTTTGGGCAACATATATTTACTGTAGATTGTGAAAGTGAACACAACTGTTTAACAGTTAACCTGTATTATTAATACAACTTTTCCACTTAACCTAGAGTCAGACTGTTATATATAAATTTACAAGATGTAATATCTTTCTAGATTATGGTTATGTAATTAATACATATTCTTTGTTGACTGTTGTTAATTCATTTAAATATATTGGCACTTGCATTTGGAGTCAAATTTCAACCAAATGTATTTGTATGAAAAGTATTTAAAATTCATATTTAAATATCAGACATCTAGTATAGCTTAACAATGTACTGTAACTGATTACTGAATGTATGAGAAGAATTCAACAAATATCTAAACACTTTTGCAAAATATCTGCATTTGTTGTTGACAATTTCATTTGTATTTCTACTGTAACTGCAGAAATACCGCAATACATGTTGGTGTACAACGTTGGAGGGGGTGTGGCAGGAAGTGGGAGGTTGGTCTTAAAAACTGGTGGGAATTAGGAGGTGAACTCACAGAAATGATGGGAGGTTGAGATCCCAAGGTGTCACCCCCTCAGGCTCAGTATGGTGGTGAATTGAAACAATCCAGAAATAAAAATGTTACTACTAGTACCACTTTACAAACAAAGTTTTTACTATTTCTCAGAGAGAATTGTGTTACCCGGAAATCGGGTCCTCAACAATAATACTGAAGTCTAGAGAGGTCTTGCATTAAACAATTACAAAACTGGCCTTTTTGTAAAGGCCTTTCTTTTAACAAGATTTAATAAGATTTGCCATCCAAGCCAAAGGCCCAGATGGCAAGTGGACAAGGAAGCCATTGGCTTATCGAGAGTCCAACAATGTTCACCTACTGATAACCCGCCCTCCTGAGATATGTGTCAACCTTGTTTTTAAACATATTCACGCTGCTAGCAGTTACACAATCTATAGACAATTTGTTCCATTCATTTATTGTCCTCTGTGCGAACGAGTGCTTCCTGATGTCCAATCTACATTGATCCTTTACTAATTTTACCTCATGTCCTCTAGTTCTGCTATCCTTCTTGAGTGAGAAAAACATATTTCTATAAATATTTTCATACCCTTTCAATATCTTAAAAACTTCAATCTGATCTCCTCTTAACCTCCTTGTCTCTAGAGTTGTTAAACCACATTCTTTCAGGCGTTCTTCATAACTAAGGTCTCTCAGTTCTGGAATCATTTTAGTTGCTCTCCTTTGTATGCGTTCAAGCGTATCTATATCCTTCTTACGATATGGTCTCCATGCTTGTATACAGTATTCTAAATGAGGTCTAACTATTGCTTTATAAAGAGGTATAATTAACTTTTTTCCCTTGTATGTTATGTTTCTTCTAATCAATCCAAGAATTTGATTACCCTTTGAAGCTGCAATACCACACTGCTCTGAAACTTTCATATCAGCGCTTATTGTAACTCCTAAGTCCTTTTCTTTTACAGTAGTACCCAGAACAGTATCTCCCATTTTATATTTTACATTCAAGTTCCCATGTCCTGTATGTAGGCATTTACATTTCCCAAAATTGAACAGCATCTTCCAAAAAACATAACATATTTGTTAAGCATGACCTCGCTTTAAGGAATCCATGTTGAGATGAATTTAATAATTTATGCTTAACGAGGAAG
The DNA here is from genome assembly GCA_033239005.1 of Lamellibrachia satsuma. Taxonomy (NCBI): domain Eukaryota; kingdom Metazoa; phylum Annelida; class Polychaeta; order Sabellida; family Siboglinidae; genus Lamellibrachia; species Lamellibrachia satsuma. The sequence continues at coordinate 115,129 of BSQZ01000081.1, read as the reverse complement.
TCCACCATATGGTCTTTAATTAACCTTTCTAATAATTTACAAATCACTGACGTTAAACTCACTGGTCTGTAATTCTCTGACTTATTTCTCGAACCCTTTTTAAATAATGGTATGATGTTTGCTTCTTTCCATTCAAACGGAACAACTCCCTCTTTTAATGACAAGTTGAATACTCTTGCAAGTGGTATACTGATTTGATCTACTGTTTCCATTAGTAATTTTGGAGGAATCCCATCCACTTCCGGTGATTTGTTATCCTTCATTGCCTTTATTTTCTTTATGATACTCTCAATTTCATATTTTAGAATATTCCAACATTCAATTGCGGTCTTATTCATCAGCATGTTATTCCAATCTAGCTTTGCTAAGTATTTTCTCATATCTTTGTAGTTACCTTTGTGGAAGTTTCTCTTGTACGTTTTCTTATTTTTACTTTCTGATTTTACATTGATGTCAAAATATATTTGATTATGATCACTATTACCCAATGGTTCAAATATTTTTACATTGTCCACTAATTCTTTTGGTGATGACAAAACTATATCTAATACATTTTCTCCCCTGGTTGGTTCTAGTACGTGCTGAGTAAGAAAGCTATCCTGGATTAAACATAGAAATTGTTGATCCTCAATCCCTGTGCTCTCTAGAGAATTCCATTGTATGTGTCCATGGTTAAAATCTCCCATTATGATACATTCCCCTTTACTAACTTCCTTTATTGCATTTTTTATTTTTGTGTTGTCCTCTTCGTTTATGTTTGGACTTCGGTAAACTAATCCAATAGTCAATTTTGAATTTCCTGAAACAATTTTGCACCAAACAGCTTCATCACAATCTGCTTCCCTATCTAGTTTTATTTCATAAGCCTGAATAGATTCTTTAACATATAAAATAACTCCCCCGCCCCTTCTTCCTATTCGATCTTTCCTAAACATTACGTATCCTGTCAGTCCTAATTCAGCATCTGTTATATCTATGTTGGCCCATGATTCAGTTATACCAATTATGTGAGGGTCAATATCTTCTACCATAATGCTTAATTCGTTTTTCTTATTTACTATGCTCCTTGCATTTAAACATACGGCGTTGTTGCGTAGCCGAGCATCGGTTCCGTGTGTTTCACCGCTAAAGGACCGAACACTAAACGCGCATGCGCGCCTGTCATGGCTTCCGATGCTCGGACGCGGAGCAGCCACCGAGCATCGGAAACGTGCGTGTCACCGCTAAAGGACCGAGCACCGGAACCGTGCGTGTCACCGCTAAAGGACCGAGCATCGAAACCGTGCGTGTCACCGCTAAAGGACCGAGCATCGAAACCGTGCATGTCACCGCTAAAGGACCGAGCATCGGAACCGTGCGTGTCACCGCTAAAGGACCGAGCAATTAATTAAGCCATATTTCAGGTAGATATCCATATTCAGTGGCAAGATATGAGATTCCAAACATGAAAAAAAAAATTATTGCAAAAATAGGAAATGATACCGTTTTCAACTGACCATAATTTTATCTCCAAAACTACGTGGAGTTGAGGCTTGAGATTTTTCACACGTCTGCATTATACAACCAAAGGTAGAGGTTGGCATGGAATGACCCACATATATAATTGTTGTACTTGCTTTAACATGCAGTCCAACAATAATTTTCGTGCAGTTATTTTAATATTAGTTGTTGCAGGCCAATATTAAAGTTTATTACGTAAAAATTGTATATATGCAAATAACTATTGACTTTGAAAAAAATATTTGGGACTATGTGGTGATGTAGCAACTGTAAGAGTTTGTGTTATCATTTCATAAAATCTACATGCCTTAACATTGTTTCCATATGAATGTGCATGTCCTTAGACATAACGTTCGTAAAAGTAATAACATACGAGTGATAACGAATCATGACAACAGTAAAGTAGAAATAACAGTGAACATTTTATTCATTTCAATAGCACAGTGCAAACAAGAAAAGCGCATGAAAAGTAATGTTATACATTCACTATTCTTTATTTATATCACAGCAAAAAAACCTTAATGTTATGCATGTTATTTGAAGCCAACACCAGCTGAAGTGCACTTCCACATGTCATCATGATAACAAGAAACTGTGTTGCAGAAAAGCAGTAAAAAACCCAGAAGCCAATTGAAATATATGTAAACACAGCAGCAGTGCAGGTATGACAGAAATATATGTAAATAAATTAGCAGTACAGGTATGGCAGCTAGAATGATGGTTTTTTGAAAAAATAAAATAAATATTTGCATTTACAAGAATATAATTTAGAAAGTGCAAAATAAAATAAATATTTGTTAAAGTACATTTTGAAAACATTGTGATAAAATATTCATAACTTTTACACAGCATAAAAAATGCCAATGTAATTTTTAATCAGTAAGTCCCATTTTACAGCAAAAAGTATTAATTATGCATTAAAAAACCTAACTAGCAGCCCTACCTACCCTTCACATAACTATCCATTCATTTCAAAGTCATTCTCTTACACGTTGCGCAAAACCAGCATCGACCTTTCGGTGCGGTCTTCATGCCCACACATTTAAAATGTGTCCACTGTAAGCAGCTGTCACATGCGATTGATCTGTTGTCCTCATCGACGATCTGTTCCGTGCATACGCCACAGTAGAATACAGGATCGGCTCTGGTTTCTTCGACTACACACTGGAGCATTGCCCAAGCAGACGGTTCGCAGTGCTTCCTAAGGACGAACAGCGACACGTTATCACCCACCGAAAACGCAACAGTACTGTCAGTAGTCCAGAAGATAGTACTTCAACTCGGGCTTGGCCTTTCCCGCGCGGCCTGGATATCGTGACATCGACGCCACTAATGTCTTACAGTCACGCCGATACAGCTGGACGGCTGTCTCGTCTTCTATCTCTTTTATTTTTGTTTGCACATCCAAAAAAACTCTCAAAACTGTCGCCAACTTTGAGTGAACCAAATAACACAACATTCTCAGCCGCCATGTTTTGAGAGAGAGAGAGAGAGAGCGGAAACACTCGCGCGACCATGACCCCGTGACACCTGGACTGGCGCATGCGCATTTGGTGCTCGGTTCTTTAACGGTAACGCGCATAGAACCGATGCTCGGCTACGGAACCACTTCGTTAAACATATGCATCTATAACCTTTTTCAGAGATGTTTTTCGGATGATTTGATATTGGTTTATCTGTGCTAGTGGCCTCTTGTTTTGCTTGAGACACCTCTAGGTAACCCCCCTGCACTTCTAGTTTAAAGAATGTTTACTTCCAAAAATATTTGTCATTGTACCCAAGTCGCTATCTACTGCTGCTGAAAGTTTGTCCGCGAATGGACAGAGACAAGGGTCACAGTGATTCGCGAATATTAAAGACAATCGGATCAAATAGAAACGGTAGCAACATAGTAATTTCAATACTGAATTAATTAGAAATAATACTACATTACCATGTATTTGCGCTGCACTGAAAATACATTTCTGTGCCAGGGCCGAGAGGCGAGAAGCCTTCCATTTCCAAGGCCAAGGCCAGGCGGCAACTTTGTCAAATTCGTTACCTCATGCTCGCAGTATCCAGAAAGACCGCTTTCTTATGAGTATATATCACATAACAGAAAACATCTGATGTAGTAGCGTCGTTGACTGAATGACTAAAACCATTACAAATCATGAATAAGAATGAGCATTCCATCTGCCCTGAACATAAAAATGAACTTCCGGAAGCAGGCCGAGTGAACTTTGCCCTACTAAACTATTTCGGTGAAGGCAGTAACGGAAAAACGAAATTTAGACTAGACCTAGGGATCAGAATATTACAGGTTCGAATCCTGGCAGACTCGTATTGTCATCATTATTAAAAATATCTTACCAATTGTTCGCAAAATAAAAAAAAATTGCATGATGATTTTTATTTGAGTGGGAAAACGGTCACTAATTAGTTGAGGAGGGATTTTAAATGCATCTATGTCTATGACTGTGTATAATTTTTGTAATGTCAGCGATTTGTTTTTGAGACAGGAGCAGCTGTGTCTGTGTCAGTGCAGTGTCTGTGTCAATGCTGTGTTGGCTTGGCTACTGTGTCTTGGTGCTCATTGCAAAATAATATTATTCCAAAGTTATCGTTACATGGACTGATGTAGTTACTTTAAAATTTTTAACATTAATTATTAATCTTGGGATACTGTAAATAAAACATACAATTAAAAATTGCACTTCATTTAATTGTACATACATTATAATATCACACATGCTAGTATGTACAGTATGTAGGACATAAACAGTTAATATGTATAAATATCACTGAGCACACATCATCCAGTGAGAATGGCATTTTAACATCTGTGTAACAATAATCATTTTCCGATGCAGAAGTCTCTGAATATAACGTCGAGAAGTTCGTTCGAGCTGACTTGCCCTGTGATCTTGCCGATGTGTCTGAGAGCGGCATGGAGGTGGTGCGCTGCCAGCACCACATCATGTTGGTGGTGAGCGACGTAGCGGTGCAGGGCGGCGAGACATTCATTGAGCTGTGTGCGGTGTCTGACCTGAGTCAGACTGGGTTCCCCTGACGCTGGATCACCACATCTGGAGATAAGCATATGATAATGTTTAAACATATTAGACCAAGTGTCCCAGTTTTTAGTCTGAACACAGTGTACTGTTTACTTCTAGACACACCTGGTGATGCTCTTCACAAGACTGGGACACCAGTTGCGAAATATTAATATAACTGAATTTGATTCAATAGCATTCATGATGAGATGTTATTAAAGTGAACATATTTATTCAAGGCTGATTGTCACTGTGTTAAAAATTGCACTCAACTGTTTTGATCTTAATGAATTGCAAAAACAGCATGTAACTGTAGTGTGGTGATGTCAAGAAACAATACATGTTAAAAAAAAATTTTTAACCAATGCAAACTGAAGCAAAATGACAACATGGCACTCTGTGCACACGTCTCGTGTCGGCACAAGATATAACAAAGATCAATCAATCAATTAATTATATTTAATTATATGGTGCCCTATCCAGCAATAATTGCTCAAAGATGCTTATCACGTTCATTAATTTAAAACAAGTCCTACATTCAATAATATTAAAAAGATAACTCCTAACGATTAACTCAGAAACTATAGTATTCATAGTGAATTGTCGTCACAGTAATGGACATTTTAAATAGTTTGTTACCAGAAAAAATTACTAATTATAGGCGCAAAGTTATGGGACGTACCCAATGCATGTCCTCCTCAAAAAATGCAAAAAGTAGGTTTTCTGGATGTTAAACTCTATATATCATTATATGCTGGAATTGCTGAAAAGTGTCAAACTGGAAAGGTTATACTTACATCACTTTGACTTTGTCCTCTAACAGGTTCAGGAAGTCCTGAAGGCCGTCCTCTGTGACACATGACATGTGACACCATGCAAGGTCATGGCCATCTGCAAATTTGACCTCACAACTTTTCTCTAAAAGGTCCGATTTGTTGATGATCACAAGTGTCTTTTCTCTGGATAACAATGTATCACTTTCCATCACAGAGTTCACTGTTGCACTGTTGGCAGCTTTGGTAATGTCACAAAATCCCAACTTAGTGAGACTTTCTAGAGCGAATGTCCACAGGCTGAACTGGCTCTGGTAGATCCTGTCATCACTGGAATCAAGTACCAGGATGTTCAGGTCAGCACTCCGTGCGCTGAAAGAAAACAATGTCTGATATCAATGTCCACTGTTTGCAAAGAATATACCAGTTAACACCTTATTAATAGCAAACATCATTCCGTTTGCTTTGAGCATAAAACACATGTCAAGTGACGTCACATTCTTCATTTAACACAATACGTGTAAATTAAACTATAATAAATATATATTTCTCATTAATATAAGTTTCTGTATTAAAAATGAGGATATTTGTTGAATAACGACAGTTATTGGGTAAGGTGGGTGAGTTTGTCAACTCACTAAAATGATGGCACTATGGTTAAATAAACCTTCTCAACACGAGACAACATCAGAATCTTCAACACCAACATGAAAAGTGTGCTGCTATATGGCTCTGAGACATGGAGAGTAACCAAGACAACAACCAGAATGCTACAAACATTCATTAATAAATGTCTTGAGATACATCCTGAAAAACAAATGTCTGAGATACATCCTGAAAACCGAATGACAAGATAAAACCACAAACAAAGAAATCTGGAGGAGGGCAGACCAACACAACATCAAGAGAGAGATTGCAAGAAGAAAATGGACACAGATAGGACACACCCTCTGAAAACAAACCAACAATGTCATGAGACAGGCCTTAGACTGGAATCCACAAGGAAAAAGAAAAACAAGCAGACCCAAAACTACTTGGAGGAGATCAATAGCCGAGGAAGTAAAGAAACATGGAACCACCTGGAAAGAAATGAAAAAAGCAGCAAATAACAGAGTGCGTTGGAAAAGAGTCGTTTTGGCCCTATGCTCTACCTTGAGTGAAGAGGACTAAGTAAGAATGGTTCAATGTTAAACATTTGGAACACTAGACCCCAAAATATTTGAGTTCCTAGTATATTGTGGATTTTTATATTTTTGTATGTGCCATAATAGCCTAGGTTTATTACATGTTTATGTTCACTTCACACAACTGTTGACACAACATAATAGCCTAGGTTTATTACATGTTTATGTTCACTTCACACAACTGTTGACACAACATAATAGCCTAGGTTTATTACATGTTTATGTTCACTTCACACAACTGTTGACACAACATAATAGCCTAGGTTTATTACATGTTTATGTTCACTTCACACAACTGTTGACACAACATAATAGCCTAGGTTTATTACATTTTTATGTTCACTTCACACAACTGTTGACACAACATAATAGCCTAGGTTTATTACATTTTTATGTTCACTTCACACAACTGTTGACACAACATAATAGCCTAGGTTTATTACATGTTTATGTTCACTTCACACAACTGTTGACACAACATAATAGCCTAGGTTTATTACATTTTTATGTTCACTTCACACAACTGTTGACACAACATAATAGCCTAGGTTTATTACATGTTTATGTTCACTTCACACAACTGTTGACACAACATAATAGCCTAGGTTTATTACATGTTTATGTTCACTTCACACAACTGTTGACACAACATAATAGCCTAGGTTTATTACATGTTTATGTTCACTTCACACAACTGTTGACACAACATAATAGCCTAGGTTTATTACATGTTTATGTTCACTTCACACAACTGTTGACACAACATAATAGCCTAGGTTTATTACATGTTTATGTTCACTTCACACAACTGTTGACACAACATAATAGCCTAGGTTTATTACATGTTTATGTTCACTTCACACAACTGTTGACACAACATAATAGCCTAGGTTTATTACATGTTTATGTTCACTTCACACAACTGTTGACACAACATAATAGCCTAGGTTTATTACATTTTTATGTTCACTTCACACAACTGTTGACACAACATAATTTCTTTGCCATGTACAGTGCAACTGTACATACACTTATGATTTATCTTTACTAAGGACTGTATCAAACCATCAAGTATAGTTGTAGATTACAGTAACATGTCATTTTGTTTTCTCTCATGTTCTTCAGCTTTAGGACGGTTAGAATACCAAAACGTTTTAGCAAACAATTGGGTCTGGGGCTTTCATAGGTTAAGTTAGATTAAAACTCCACATATTTTTGTTTGGCGTCATAAGAAGAGACGTTAGTGTTGCGTGTTATAATAACCTCTCCACAGCCCGTCTAACACCCTCCGTCTCCACAGGGCTGTCTGACGGTCGCAGTCCAGCCGTGTCACTCATGATCACAGGGTAGCCTGCTATGTTCAGGGTCTTTTCTATGACATCTCTCGTCGTCCCAGCAATGGGTGAAACTATGGCGGCCGGGCGCTGACCTACACACAACAAAACAATATTGGAGTGGACTATGCTGGATCATGAACATCTGCAGAAATTGTCATGCAGATGCAGTTTTCAACCTATTGATCAGGTGTATTCACTAGTAGAAATAATAACCTTTAACATATAGTTAATTTAAGTACATTTTAACTGCTCTCTTGTTACAATGCTGTTTCTCTTTGCAATGTTTATCCTGAACTACTAAAGTCTTCAAGTTCTAGTTCTTGTTTCCACCACTTGGCAACATTCTACTAACTGACTAGTCTGTATGCTGTGGTTACTACAATTGTATGGTGTTTCAAGGTCTCATCCAACTAGCCAGCCTTTTACAGAAAATTATCACCAAGCTGATCTTTTTAATGCTGGCATTGAGAGTAGTCACTGCCAGCGTGCATGTTGTCCTCAATGGTTCTTTTATGTCCCCAATTAAATGAGACGGGACCAACATTAATGTGATCATCCGATCATACCCATGCCCGGTCCGAGTCTTGAACTGAGAACTATATCATGTAAAGGGGATGAGTTAACCACTACACTACCGTGCCTTCTCTAATATAATTGTTACAAAAGGAATAAAAAAATTTATGAAAATCTTAATAGTGGTCTCTTTCTTAATAAGGGTCTCTTTGTATTTTTTATTGGTTATAGCACGAATAACCACCTTAGGTAAGGGCGAGTCCACTGGGTTACCACTGACCAGGGTCGCTGTCACTGACCGCCGGCCAGTGGCAGTGACCGGAGTTACACAGAACACAAACTTACACAGCAGATTCAGCAAACTGCTTTTGCCCACATTTGGTTCGCCAATAATTGAGACACGCACGCCACTCCGGAGTATTTCACCTCTGCGACTGTCAGCAAGGTGACACTCTATTTCCGATGTCAACAGCTGCACATCATTGAACACTGGACACAGAGAAAACATTAAAAAGCTGAAGGTGCCATTTGAATAAATCAAAGATCAAATACAGTGTTCCACCATAAAAAAACATCTTATTAGAGCAAATGTCTCAAATTTTGTGGTAACCATCTATTTGGAAATACTTTTACAATGATGTTTATGACTCAGAATAAGATAAATACAAAGAGCACCTTACTAAAAATTAATCACTACAAATATTTATATTCTAATACGAACATATAGTTTATTGTATTTATTTAACCATTGTTTCAGAACAATTAATTAAATGAAACATATTTCTAGAATAAATATATTTTAAAATAAACAAATCCAAATTTTTTTCACAGGTGACGGGATTGGGAAGGAGAGGGCTGGGGAGATTCAAGGATGCAGTGCAATGTAAGTTAGGACTATAGGAGATCGAGACCTGAGGATAAGTATCCAGGGTTGAGACAAGAGAGGAGCTAGGGAGGCAGGAGCTAGGGAGGGAGGAACTAGGGAGGGAGGAGCTAGGTGGGAGTATCTAGGCCACCCAGATGTAGAAAGAGTAGGGATGGTGGACCTTGTTCTACGATTCCATCTTCTATGTTGTCGTTTTCACTGAAGTCAATGTAAGCCTCAAGACTGGCAGTGCACTATAGCAGAGAACAAAGGTATATATAATAATAATAATTTACGCATGCACACATGCACGCATGCACACATGCACGCACCCACCAACCACCCACCCACTCACTCATTTACACACTCATTCACACACAGATGAGCACTCATTCACACGCACGCATGCACACACACACACACACACAGACAAGCACTCATCCACACACAGACAAGCACTCATCCACACACAGACCAGCACTCATCCACACACAGACAAGCACTCGTTCACACACAGTTATAAACAAAAAAAGACAAAGAGTTAGTTAGGACTTGCTCATTGGCTTTTCCAATGTCAAACAATACATGTCAAAATTTTAACATATAAATCGCTAAAATTGGCTAAAATTGGCTAAAATATCTGAACACACCACTGTAGACAAACAGAATACAATATATTTATCTTCAGATATATACTTTGAGTAGTCGTTGCCGCCAATCCCCATAGAGTGTCTTCAGGTCTCCTTCCATCTGCCTCAGAGCCTGTCTATGTTGGAACTCTGTCTCTGCATGGATCAAGTCGGCCAAACCTTCCACCTCCGTCAGATCCAGCTTTCCATTCTGAAAGGCACTGAAACAAAGTGTTGACATTCTTCAAGCAGTACACTTTACACTTCACACACTGGCAGACTTGTTCATTTCAACACAAATTTGAGTTCTCGGGGAAGCTTTCAGCCATGCTGCAATTACTGCATGAAGATTACACATTGACAGTGCCTATGTTTCAGAAGCAATTTCATCAAGATTAACAACATATTTTGTAACTACTCACCGCTTGGTGAATTCGCCAGGTTCGGCAGTTCTGAGCCCAGGGATGGAGCCGAGAGCCTGTAGAGTGGCCGACACAACAGCGTGGCCTCCGTGGACATGGAACTCACAGCTGTCTTCCCCTGTGAAGCTGGCTGGACCTACACTACCGCAATGGGTTAGATTATTTAACAAATATATAAGCTGATATGGTAATTACCTCTCAAGAAATTTTTATATTCATTCTGAATATATTTTGATCCATTCTTTCAGCCTACATCGGTAGACTGATGATGAAAGTTTTCTTGAGAGGTAATTAGTGTATCAAACGTAACTTTCCAAGAAACCAGAAGGTCAATCTACTGGGTATTCAAAGAAAATATGCCGCTGCCAAATGCCAAACCACTCCCAAAAGTAGTTCTCTAAATAATGTTCTTATTATGCTGACACTCCAAACCGCCCTAAATTTGTAAACAATTAGACCATGAATTAATTAATTTTATTCAATAAAACATTTTATGCAGCACATATCATTAGTTGCAATTTGTCGAAAAAAGGGTAAACATGCTTTCTCTTTGCTTGCTTTAAAGTGTGATTACTGTCCAAATTTAAAGTGCAACAATGCATTTTACATGCATATTCATAGCAGATCAAGATACATTTAGAATTTCTGAGTTACAATTATTAAAATTCTATATGCATTTTGTAGTGTTCCGCATGGTTCTATTTTATGACTGGTCAAAGTTGTTTATTATGTACATTATGTAAACTTTAAAAAGTGTTTAAGTGTATTCTATTCACTGATGATACAATTATTAAAATTAACAAATTGTTGCCTATTTTCCAAATAACTCAGTATCCATTTATGTGCAACACCGCGTACAGCATATAAATGTAATTTTTTAGCCAATATATCATTATCAACAGTGTCAAAAGTCTCATGTTTTTAGCAAATCTATGTTAAAATCACCACACATAAATATTGTTTTAGTAGATTTAGCATCACTTAAAATATTATTTTAATATATTTAGCATTACTTAAAATATTTTCCATCTTTTCACAAACAGTATCAACCATATCGCTGGTGTTCTCTACCAAAATTGACCACAACATTTGTGTGGTTCTTTATGATAATTCCTCTGGAGGCATGATAAGCATCATAATTGTTTATATCAGAGTCATTGAGTAAATCTGGATCAATTCACGTTTCGGATTTATAATGACTAAATCAAATTGTATATTAATTATACGTTCTTGAATACAGTCTTTAATCTTTTGAAAGTTTGTTTTTAGACTTCTTACATTAAAATGTATAAACGATAATCCACTTTACTGATTTTTTCAGTGAATTGTAAATTTGTACAATACTGACATTTTGATAATAGGCTATTATAGAAATCGTTTTGCTGAGTCAATATCATTTTCAAAATCATAGACACAGACATAGGGATTATAATAGAGGCGTTAAAACAGTAAATTGCGAACAGTTTTCCATTAATAAAACAATCATAACAGTCTAAACAATATTGCGGCACATTCTCACCTGGGAACCAGATGACGAGGGCGCGGTCAATAGGCTGGCACGTGTGCGGGTGCCACAGCTTGCGGAGTACTGCCTGTCTCGGCCCCGGCAGACGGACGAATCGGCCGATCTCCTTCAGCGCAATACTCGCCTTGGGGCCTGACACGCGGATCACGGCGACGCCGCATTTCCCGTGACCAGATGACAATGAAAAGATGCTGCCGGCGGACAACCAATTTTCAACGCTCGACATTGGACGGACCCCGCGCCAAGGCAAACTGCGTAACATCGTCAACTTGCCGGCTAGATGACAACGGAATGCTTGGGCGATAAAAGGGGTTCGCTTGTACATTCTCCGTAGAAACACCATGTTGAATAGAAACGTAGAAAAATACGATTTACTGATGACCATGCATCGCACAAGAGAAACCAATATGCATGTTAATGTCGAACGCTGCTCTTACGATACATTTTCACATGTGTGGAAGCTTGGTGGTGCCCAAACACTAACTGACCAGATGCCTTATGTGGTAGCTAGATGGAGCCACTTTGTAGGCGTTGACTCGTTTTCTCGGTTCTTCTACTATTAGGTTAGACTTGCAGCGTACTTGCTACAGCGTGGCAGTAACAAGATTGCTATCTAAAACAAAATACCCTGATGGCAAGTGGACAAGGACACCATTGGCTAATCGAGAATCCAAATTTGCTTCATGTAATATTATGTGTACCGGTAACGGGCCCTTCTGAGGTATTTCCTATTTTGATTTTAATAATATTGCCTTCCCAAACAACACATTCCAGGTGGCAAGTGAACAAGGAAGCTATTGGCTTATCGAAAGTCCAGCAATTTTATCATCTATGTATAGCCCGCCCTTATCAGATGTCTGTCAGTTTTATTTTTAAACAAACGTATTCACACTACTAGCATTAAACACAATCATTTGGCAGTTTGTTCCATTTATTTATCACCCTCTGTGAGAATGAGTACTAACTGTTCCTTAACTGATGCTGCTTTGTGTCCTCTGGTTCTACTGTCTTCTTTAAGTTTGAAGAACATATTCCTAACAATATCTTCATAACCGTTCACTATCTTAAACACTTCTATTTGGTCTCCAGGGCCCGAGGTTATAAACCTCGGGCCCAGGTCTTTAGTGTTGTCAAACCACATTGTAATAAGCGGCTTTGGTAACTATAAGGTCTCCCAATTCTGGAAACAGTTTAGTTGCTCTTCGTTGTATACTTTCTAACTTGTCTATGTCCTTACGATACGGCCTCCATGCTTGCATACAATATTTCAAATGTGGTCTAACTACTGCTTTGTACAGGGGTACAATTAGCTGTTTCTCCTTATACACGTGATAGTTCTCATAATTAGCCCTAGAATTTGCATGATTTAGTTTTGAAGCAGCAATTCCACATTGCTCTGAAACTTTCATTTCAGCACTAAAGGTTACTCCAAAGTCCTTTTCTTGTGTGGTTATATCTAGTAGAGCATCACACGTTTTATATTCTTCGTCCATGTTTCCATGTCCTATGTGTATGCATTTACACTTCCCAAAATTGAATAACATTTGCCATTTTTCTGACCATTTAACTAATTTATCTAGATCATCCTGTAAACTTTGTTTTTCTGTATCATTTGTAACCTTTCTGAATACTTTTGTGTCATGTCATCTTCCAAATCATTTATATATATATATATATATATATATATATATATATATATATATATATATATATATATATATATATATATATATATATATATATATATATATATATATATATAAATATATATATATATATATTAAAACCAGTATAGGGCCTAATGCTGATCCCTGTGGTGCCCCACTCAAAGCAGATTTCGAGTTTGAAATATCACCATCTACTATCGCTCTCTGTCTTTTGTGTGTAAGCCACTTTTCGATCTAGTTGATTACATTATTACCTATACCATGGGCTTTTAGTTTAAGTAACAATATTTGATGTGGCACTAACATCCACTGGTAGCCCATCACCTACCCACTTTGTAATTTCTTCCAAAAAACATAAGAAATTGGTTAAACATGACTTTGCTTTTAGGAACCCATGTTGAATTCCAAGGAATTCCATCATGTGGTATCTAATTAATGTTTCGACTAATTTACATACAAATGAAGTTAAACCCACTGGTCTGTAATTTTCTGGCTTGTTCCTCGATCCCTTCTTAAATAGCGGCGTTTTTCTTCTTTCTATTCTGAAGGAACTATTCCTTCCTCCAGTGACAAGTTAAACACTTTTGCAAGTGGTATACTAATTTGCTCTACAATTTCCTTAAGCAGTTTTGGTGGTATCCCATCAACGCCCGGTGATTTATTATCTTCCATCTTCTTAATTTCCTTCTCCTAATTAATTCAATCTTCTAGCATTATTTGAAAGCATTAAGTGTCCTACCCCATTGTTAATTGGCGGAAAATCCGCTTTTTCGGCAATGTCACGCAGCCACTACAATGAGTAGAGTCACTGTAGAGAGTGTGTACTTGTTGAGGAGCCACATACCATGTTACATTTACGCAATATCATCATCACTGGCTTCCGTATATCTCGAACGATAATGGCGACACCAGTGTTCGCGCAGCATTTGTTCTGACTAAAAAGTCCAATCTTTGAGTGGCACCCTCTTTTACAGATGCTACAGGTGTAGATAGTTTGATGGAGAGGCGTGGTAGTCCATGCGGCAAACATGGGCCAAGCGTGCACAGACGTCACCGACTAAGCAGGACCACATGCTGGGGATGTCTGCGCACTCAAAAGCATCCTTGTTTGGTGTGTGCTCCTTCCAGGCGATGCCAAGTAAGCAATGTAGTTATATGCAATAATGACAAAGGACAACGCAACATATATAAAACTGTACGTTTTAATTATAACTGATATTTTCGGCGAATTATATGTTATTTACACATTTTGATTACTAAAACAATTATACTAATGTCGAAGCAGTTTCAGTGCTGAATGAAGCCGCACAACTATGTGATCAGTTGTCGCTGCCAAACGTCCAACTTGCCCCTTGCTGTGTGCTTGGGATAGGGATAACGGGTAACAACGCACACGTTAAAAAGAAAAGCGAACCCATGACTGCCCCAATATGATTCGCGTCTCCATGCTGCTGTGAAACAGAATAAGTTTCCGTAAAGTTGTAAAAATATAACCTGAAGACTTGCAAAGCAACAAAACGAAACAATAATTTTACCGACGCACGTTACAGCGGATACAGAACTCGGCGTTTTGATTACGTCAATCGAAAACGATATACAAACCGGGCGACTCTAAAAATGAAGTTCCCATCGTTGAAAGACAATATATCATCAGGTGTTCACAGGCATAAACACATTCTATGGGAAATCATCAACAGTGTAGTTGTGATATTTCGCCGCCCTCCTCCATCCGCTGTTCTTGCGGTCCTGCGCCTGAGTTTCGGTCCCCGCTGTCGTCCGTCGCTTGCTGTGAGGGCGGCGAGGTCCTGTCGGCGGCCCCAGCGTCTGAGCCGGGCAGCGAGGTCCTGTCTGAGCCGGCCACCGTCTCCGGGTCGTATCCGAGGGACAGCGGCGAGACGTCAGCGGTGTCCAGAGATAGGGTCTCCGCCGTGGTGTCCGTCGCGTCGAATGACATTTCAGTATCAGCGAACTTGCCGGTCTCGGAGTTACCGAAGGCTGTCGCCCCGAGCAGCGGGTCCTCGATGGGCCGGGCATCGACGCCGACGACGGAGCGTAGACGGAACACGTCAACGTCCGGCAGCTGGAAGGAGTCGAAGGGAACGAAGGCGACGTCGAATGGCCACTTGCGCACGATGGCCTCCACGTAGCCCGTCCAGTTGAGCATGGCGCGCTCGGGAGGGCGAGGGTTGCGGCGGTAGAAATGTGTATAGGACGCTGCGTCGACACCGTACAGCCTCAATGCCTCGGCCGACACAAGGTGGGGCGGACACTTGTAGAAGACCTTGACCCGCTCCGACACCCGCACGTACGTGCCGATGTAGAGCGGGTGGAGGCGGGGCCGACTCATGGCCGTCATGGCGCGGATGACGTTCAACACACGGTAGGTGTTCTTACGGCACAGACAGCGCGACGAGGCGAAGCAACCGTCCGTCTGGACCACGGCGCACTGGATGTCAAACTCGTCGTACGTGTCCAGCAGCTCGCCCTGCAAGTGGACGGATGGTGAAGGTCAACTATACAATTCCATCGTTATGGTTCATATGTTGTATACACCTTCGCTTTTAGTCATTTCTATTGCATGTAATCACTGCATTATTCGTTAGAGACTTTTTATTCAAATATATAATAAATGCGGCCTGTGCCGCGTAGCCTCTATATAATATGTTTGCAGTTATATGACAGTAATTTTATTTTTTTCGTATAAATGTATTTTTCTATTTGTCCACCTTCTGACTGCCGGCCGTCTTCGTTGACATCGTCGCCTGTAAGACTGTCTGTGTCGCCGGCGTCCTCGCAACTTCTGGCTCCTGCACCGGAGGAGCCGCCGGTGAACACATGCCCGGGGAGCCGACCGAGAGGAAGTCGGGCATGTTGACGGGGCCGTACGGGTTACAGCGGAGGATATGCTCGACGAACACGGCCCAGTTGTCGGCTTTCATGCTCTTGTTGCGCGGTAGACGGTAGAAGTTGCGACGGTACTGCCCCGGTGTGACGCCGAACGCTGCGAGGGCGGCCGGCTTGATAGCGCAAGGCGGACACTTGTAGAACACCTGGCGACGAACGAGTGGACATTTCACAACAATCACAACAAAAGCTACGTTGGCTGCACACTTGACCAACACTTGACCAACACTTGACCAACATGTAAAGCCTCCAGGTAATGACCTTGGTCTTTACAAACACTGCACCACAGCATCTCGAGGTTATTGTCAAACAATACTGAACAACAGTGCAACTTGGCGAGGTATATATTTGTTCAGGCGTTGATACTTAAGTGTCATAATATTAAACTGTAATGAGAAACACAAACATGCCAACATGTCATAATTTTAATTGTGGTATTTTGACTCGTGGGTAATGTGACCCGGGGGTCCAAATACTATATAGTAAATCGACCCCCGGGTCACTCTACCGCAGGTTTTCCAGTGACCCCCCTCCCAATTCATTAAAATTATTAGAATAATTTAGTTTTCATGTTGCAAGGTGATGTAACAAGTCATCCCTAACAATGTCTGATGAAGGAGTAATATACCCACCAATTTAATTTTTTTATGATTTGTGAATTAAAGATTATATGCAAATATTCCAGAAATCCTGGTATATGATAACAAACAGTTGTATTAGTGGTTTGGAATGTATTAACAAATACTGTTATTGGCTACTCTTCAATAAAAGCTAATCATATTAGTGGTACAAAAGCCCCAAGCGATGTGACATTTTGCTCGACGATGTCCATGCGGAGTCAGCGTGGGACGTCAGTCTGGCCAAACGAACATCAACAAAGTGTCATTCCATAGCAACGCAGAACATCTACGTACGTTAAAAGTTTATATGTTGCAATGGGGCAAAAAACAATGAATTTGGGCGTGACACCAGTTTCATTATTTGAAACACCATATAAAACACTGCAACATTATATAGATTTTAAATAATAGCTAGCGTAGACCGAGAGGCACTTTGTGCACTGTGCAGCCTGTGCTACGACAAAATCACAAAGGACAAGTGAATGCAAAGGCGAGACAGCTCTACTGAAAAGTTAGAAAGCCACATTTGTTAAAAATTGTATATATCAAGATATTTCGGCAGAAAAATCATAAAGCGTCCACATATTTCCGCACGAGTTCCAATAGTCTTAATCAAACCACCAAGTAACGCAAAGACAAAGTAGGCCACTGGTTGAACTTACAAGCCTTGGCTAGGGCTAGGGCCTAGGCTAGACTCGACGACTGTAACTTCGTTTTTGTGACTGTGACCGCGTTGTTGACTAATAATACGGAATGACTTGAACCGATAAGTTTATGTCAGTTGCACCGTCAGAATCACCGTCGCTCGTCATTACGTGATCTAAATCTTGCTAAAAGTTAAGTGCCTATGAACCGGCGTAGGCGAAGTTGGTTTGTTTGGCCAAAATTATGTCACGCGGCCTGACATCTACCGGCAAAATCCACAAACTGGTTTCTAATTCTAACTGTGGTACGATTTTGGCTATAGTCTACGTTGGGATGAGTGTGCATGGAGTACACTGGCTATATACTTTCGGAAGGTGCCTTCGGGAATATCCCTCGTTTTATGACTAGATTAATGTAACCTTTTACAATTTCATGACTGAATACGAATATGGGGATACAGTTCTATCGAGAACGAGTGAAAACAAATGTATTCGACCTTTGCATATGATCTTTAAGGTGTCCGAATACCATAAAATTAAGCTAACTGCGCATCGGTGTGCGCATGGTAGCCAATAATGCACATAACCTATACATGTTTTTAATAAACATAAATGGTACGTTTTTTGTAAAAGAACGTTAATTTATAACAAAAACCAGGATAAATTTAACGTACACCGGACGATAGCGTGTTATAAATTCGCTACATAAAATTGTGTTCGGAACTTGTGTGATTGTAAGATAGCAACCTCTGATTTTTACAGGCACTTCATTAATGTTCTATGTATATAGAGAAGAAGAATAAATTAACACTTCGGCCAAGTTTTACTTAAATGACATTGCTCCTTTTCGATAAAAATTGGCTTCTGATAACAGTTTTGCTAATTTTGCTGCTGACGTAGCTATTACAAAGTCAGATATTTCACAATTTTGTACTTTGTACAATTTTCCCCAACTTTGTTTTCCCTTTTTACAGAGATAAATAACAAACGAACATTTTGGCCATGTTTCACTAAAATTGTATTATTCCTTGTGGGTCGAATATTGAATATTGTCAAAATGTGATTGTACTTAATAAAAATAATAAATGTTGAAAATTTTTTTATGCCACTTTGACATATTATGGTTTATATAATATGAACATATCAAGCTGCAATATTGCTGCTAGTTTTATATTTGAATAGTCGATAAATATCGTGTTATGATTAATTATGATCCGAGTACAGTATTTTGCTAATGTTGCAGGTGGAGTAGCTGTTACTATGTCAGATATTTTAAATATCTGCACGGGAACCCCAAAGTTGTTGTGCCTTTTTGGGCTTTTGGGGTCTAACGGATTTCAAACAACCTTTAAGAAATAACATTTATGATAACGTGTTTCTTTTCGTTATTTTGGTAGGTTGAATTTCAACAACATAACCCAGGGCAATATACTATACCATGGGGATAATGACTCGGGGCAATATACTATACCATGGGGATAATGACTCGGGGCAATATACTATACCATGTGGATAATGACTCGGGGCAATATACTATACCATGGGGATAATGACTCGGGGCAATATACGGTGCCATGTGGAAATGACTTGGGTCAACATACTATGCCATGGGGAAATGAACCGCCAGGTAACCTTCATTTAAAAATGCAGTATTCTACTATTATCAAGTTGAAATCAAAACAAAGATTACCTATGATATATAGTGGACGTGATCAATAAACTTAATTATGAAGAAAACACACGGTTAATAAAAAACAGGTGGGTGGAGTCACATTCTCATAGAGAGGGTGAATATACCATTATAGAATACTGACACTCCCCGGGTCGGTTTACTCGGGACAAAATAACATCTGACACTGACATGAATTACGTAAAAAGTTTCATTATTGTTGGGGATAGCGGGGTAATATGATGTACATGCATACACCACCTGGGTATTGTTGGTGCAAATTGACGTACAAACGCAAACGTACCTATTATAAATGTTTATTCGATTCTGAACGTAATATTATTGAATAATTTTACGTTCAGAATCGAATATTACCCCGCTATCCCCACATGTTGTCAACCAGACCATAGAACAGTGAGCACCCATGCACCCGTCGTTTCTCTCTACCTGCCTTCACATGTGTTTACCTTGGTGCGTTCGTTGATGAACTTAAAGACGCCGATGTGTCGCTCGTCGTCCGGTGGCAGCACCATCGCCTGCATGGCCTGGACCACGTGATGCACCTTGAAGAGCGCCGAATAGCGTCTACAGAGCATGCGCGAGGTGATGAAGCAGCCCTCGTCCTTCAGCACGGCCGACTGGATCTTGTTCAACAGGTCGGGATCAAGCGGAACGTCACTCCCAGGCGACGCGGCGTCCTGGTGACACCCGACGTTCTGCAACGAAGAAGATCAACCGTTTTGAGGCGTTTTACTTGCAGTGGTTATTGTTGCATCAATACATTTTTAGAATTTTTTTTACATTTGCACTAACATCCGTCAATCTGCCAAGTGAGGCCTAGATATCATTATTAATACAATTCTACACCGGACACGGAACAGGCGTGTAAAATATGAAAATGGAAGATACTGTTCTACGTAGATTCATAAAAATACGTGAAATACATGAAAGTCTAAGAGCAGTATGGGACTGCGGCTTCGAATTATTGATTCTTCTAAAATATAAAGCAATAGTTAGACTTCGGTTAGAATACTGTACAGACATTTGGAGGCTATATCGTAAGAAGGACATAGTTAGATAGAATAAAGAAGAGTGCAGCTAATCTCATTATGCAAACTTATTAATGAAACGAGTGTTAATAAACGAGTGTGGTTGAACAACACTAGAAACAAGGAGATCAAGAGAAGGCCACGTGGAAGTGTTAATTATCACAAAGGACGATCAATGAATGGAACGAATGATCTACTGACTGTGTAAATGCTACCAGCATATGTTTAAAAAAAATGGCAAATATACCATTATGGCGGGTTACGCATAGACGGCTTCCTCGCCCACGTGTCATCTGGCGTGTGTTGCTTGGGGTGGCAATCTTGTTAAGGTCATTTCATCAGTTTATCCCTAAACTCTAAAATCTCCAACCACTATATCCACCCTGACTATTACAAGGACTTTGACTGTGCGTTGTCGTGCCGGTTGGCCGAGTAGTACTACAAGTTGTCCGAACAACTGTGTTGTTAGTTATCATATCATACAAAACCGCGCGTGCCTGTTTGTCTGGTAAACACAAACTATATGCTAATTTAAACAACGACTAACACTATAATGTGTACGACTCCACCAGCACCACTGGACGTGTATGTGATCTATATATTCGTTATGTCAATAGTTTTGTTTCGGTTCGCTTTCAATTAAAGATAGTTATAGTACAAACTGTATTCACATCGCTGACATAACAGTATTCTTCACGAAAAGGTTATTAACTCTGGCAAACAGGAAAGTCGAGATATACGAGAGCTGGGGATCAGTCTTAAATAATCGATGGATTCCGACGCACGGTGATCACAGCACTGCACTACACCGCCATTAGGGCGTAATAGTAAAGGTGGTTTTGCTTCCACCGATATTTTCAGGACATAAACTGTTGGACAGCGAACCGCAACGAACACTCAAGTATCACTCATATTGTTTTATTATACCTTATGATTTTCACATACGCGCACGCATTCACACTCAGAAACTCCGTTTTACAAGTAGATCCACATTTATTAAAGCAAATCCTAGTCTTGCAGCCATAAGCTCATGACCGGAATGTACACCGCCAATTACAGATCCGCACCACCAGGTTTACGGAGAAACGGTAACGCACATGTGCAAATACAAACAACACCAGTATGGCGGCTAAAACTATAATCAATGTCGGTTATAAAATCGACATTGTCTGAAACCACTTTCCAAATAGAACAATGTTATGGTAAACATGTGCAGTACACGCCACTGGATTAACAGACGGCTCGCAACTGTCATGCGACTAATCGTGGAAAGCAATGGCGAAGACATATGAACTTAAGGTCCACAACAGCGAAACAACCGGTATATCAAGGCTATACGCGACTGTCAGAATCCAATCACTGTTTGGCGTTGTGTTAAAATGGACATGCGCACGAAGCTAAAAACGACATCGAGATCAACAGGAAGTATTCCCACGTTCAGATATATAAATCAATATGAATGTGGCATTGACAACACGTTTTTGTCCACCTGCTGGACGATGGCTGGTGTTTCGTGTTCTGCAGGATTGTGTGGTGCGCCCGAAAATGTGTGTCCCGGAAATGTTTCACTTTCTGTTTCTGTTCGCGCCTCTACACTAGACGCATACAAACGTTCTAGGTGGTGGAGCTCCGAAAACGTCTCCGCCTCGTTCTGCGCTGGTAACGCAGGTGTGGAAAGCCGTTGCTGGGACACACGATCGAGAGCAGTCTCACTTTCGGTTCGGGCGTCTTTGTCGAATCTATGGAATAGCGGCGGATGTTCAAGTTCTGGAACAGTTTCCTTTTTATTTTCGGTACGCGCCGCCATGACAGATTCATTGAGTTGCTGCTGGTGCTCGGGTTTCAAGACAGCTCCACTTTCAATTTGGTTTTGCGCATATTCACGATAGAAGTGCACGAGTCGCTCTGGGTCAGGGTGTTCCCGGAGCAGAGCGGCGTGTGTGAAGGCGTCCATCTGCGGGTCCTGACGCCGCAGCTGACCAACGTAGACATCGGGCGTGATGCCGTAGCCGGCGAGCCGCTGTGTGAAGGCTGTCTGCGTCTCCTCGTCGTCGGCGGACGGCGGCGGCAGCGCCTTGTAGAAGACTGCCTTGCTGCGACGGGCCGGCCGAACGACAACCTGCACGAGGCTGGCGAGGCCGTCTCGCACAAGACCCTCGACCACGTACATCAGCTGCGAGCTGCTGCGCACGCGCCGCTGTAGCTTGCGGTGGAGCGCGCGCACGCTCTGGAAGGGGCCTGGCGTGGCGAGGATGATGGCGGCGGCGGCGAGGTGGGCGGCCGGCTCCGGCGTCGACGGCGGCTGGGGCGGTCTCGCCGCGGCCGAGTCGCGCTCACTGGTGACCTACGACAAGAGAAAACACTGCATGAGTACGACTCGCTCGCGGCCGCTGCCCCGGAGCGATCGGCAGTCGTTGCTCTTGTCTCAGGCCACCAGTGTCGACCGTCGCTAGCACCACTATCGCCGTCAAGGGGATATCATTATTCCATATACGTAAATGGAGATTTTACGTTAGGAGTCAGATCACAGTAGCGATTTGCATTGGTGGCCATGTTAACGTTTTGTCTGATTATAAGAAAACGCAACCATCAAAAATTCTTAAATTTTTTTACAGCAAGTGCCATTATC
Source organism: Lamellibrachia satsuma (assembly GCA_033239005.1). Lineage (NCBI taxonomy): Eukaryota > Metazoa > Annelida > Polychaeta > Sabellida > Siboglinidae > Lamellibrachia > Lamellibrachia satsuma. The sequence continues at coordinate 92,164 of BSQZ01000081.1, read as the reverse complement.
TCATTGACATGCTGATCAAGCTTTGTCAAAACCACATACTTCCAGCTCTTTTAAAACGCCCCGACGTGCGATGCCCGTCAATTCTGACAAAAATAACCATGTATTCATGCGCCCACGTGGCCCATGGCAGAAAAATTCCCATAAACGCCTCCGCCTATTAAATTCTAAAACAATGCGGGGAACATATTTGGTCAGTAGGAGCGCTTATTAGGAGGAATGTAAATACAATTATTACACATTAGGTCAGTAGAGTGCACTAATTAGGAGGAATATATGTCAAATTATAAAATATATGGTCGTTTATTACAAGGAATAGTATTAAATGAAATTAGAATGATACGGTTCCGTGAGAGACGGAGTAGTGTGCGAACCGAGAATATCGGGGGAATTCAAGGTGAACGTCGGCCTGCCGGGAATATCGGTGGAATTCAAGGTGAACGTCGGCCTGCCGGGAATATCGGTGGAATTCAGGGTGAACGTCGGCCTGCCGGGAATATCGGAGGAATTCAGGGTGAACGTAGGCCTGCCGGGAATATCGGAGGAATTCAGGGTGAATGTCGGCCTGCCGGGAATATCGGTGGAATTCAGGGTGAACGTCGGCCTGTCGGGAATATCGGAGGAATTCAGGGTGAACGTCGGCCTGCCGGGAATATCGGAGGAATTCAGGGTGAACGTCGGCCTGCCGGGAATATCGGAGGAATTCAGGGTGAATGTCGGCCTGAGATTGTTATGTTGTTCGTCACAGTAGTGGAAGTGATCAGCAGGAAGATCAGTACGAACATTCTTTGCAAGTTGCTATACGCAGACGACCTGGCGGCAGCAGCGGACAGACGACCTGGCGGCAGCAGCGGACAGTGAGGCAGACCTTCAAGAACGGTTGGTGGAGTGGAAGGAAATCTTTGCAGACATGGACTGAAAGCAAGTCTGGAGAAGACGAGGGTGCTTTGGGTCGGGCAGCACGATAAAGATTTAGAGATAAGACATGAAGTAAAGAAACAGAAGAAGACCAAGACTGAGATGGGAGGATTGTATGACGAGATTTTGTGGAAGTGTGTGTGTGGGGTGGGGGGGGGAAAGAGATGGGGGCGGAGAGTGGAGAAGGGTGGTGGAGACGGCAGTGAAACGGGATCTGTGACGGAAGGGAAAAAATAGACGACCGATGTCGATGTCAGTCTCACCCCGGACTTCTGAGCAACAACAAATGTATAATCACATTCATAATTCTATATTATGTTTGATAGAGGAAATATCCTGTTTATTATGTAAATACAGTACATTGTAAAATATGACAGCAGGAAACATGTTTGGGTTGACGTATGATACAATACAATTGTCCATGTATAACTTTATATAAAGTAAATTCAAAATGCTTATCGACTAACAGACAGTACTTTCATGATATGCCAAGTACAACCACTACTTTGCTCTTGTTAAACAAATTAGTTACAGAAATTCAAGTAAGTAAAAGAGACGCTGCACACAATCCTGACCGTTTGGTTGCTTATGAGTGTTAGCAAGTATTCTATACAAGACAAGGAAAAAGAAACTCAGACAACGACCATCATTACTGTTGCTATGAGTCCGTCATAGACGCCGTACTTGGCGACTGCGATGTGTTCGGGCAGAGTTTCATTCCGGCCGCCATGACCGCCTCCTCACATTGGGCGCGCTTAAACAGGTCGGGCACGATCACCTGCAGTCCATTGTGGCCGACCGGCGCCAGACTGAACCAGACGATAGCGTCGCGTACACGCTTAGGGGCCACGTAGAAAGCAAGAGGATCGCGACCCTCGTGAGGACACTTCTCGACGTACTTCCTGTAGATGTTGACGTGACAGCGACTGGGACAGGCCGGGTCGGCGTAAACGACCTTGGTGCGGCCGGCGCCCTGTCCGTCGGCCGTGTACTGCAGGTAGGCGGGGCCCGTGGTCGGCTCGTGGAGTGTGATCTGTGGGTTGGCGTAGCGCAGTCGCCGGTGGTGATGGCCGCAACCGATGAGAAAGTTACGCGAGTTGAGGTAGACGAGTGTGTGCAGCAGTACGGTGCCGCTGTAGTCGCCCAAGGCCCCACATCGCCACAGCAGGTCCTCCTGATCCGGGGTCAGCGACGCCGGACCGGGCCGCCGCGGTCGCAGGGTGGCAGTGAAGGCCGGTCGCACCTGAGAGTCGACGAGACGACGTACGACGCTGAACGGCTCCGGACTCAGCAGCACGCCTTCGTCTCCGCGCCTCAGCGTCAGGTACGACTGGACCCCGGCGATGAGCAGAAAGAGTTTGCTTGGGGTGTAGGTGGCGCCGTCTGGCTGTCTGACCTCGACGATGAACTTTGAAAGCAAGGTCGTCAGTTGGCCAGCCGTGAGAAGTTCCAGCTGGTCAACGTCGCCCAGTTTCTCCGAGTCGATGTTCGCATCCTTTGCCCACTGTCTAAGGGTGGACACGGCCCAGGCAGCAACAGCTTCGGGGTTGTCCATTGTCTCACTGTTATCCACTGTCGTCACTGTGTCATTGTCCCAGCCTCGCGACACCGTTGACTCGTTGGAGTTACTGCTGGGCACGGACAGCCACTGGATCGTTGGGTCTTGTTGCTGCAACAAACAGGGTCATAATAGTAATATGAAGACAGTCCTTCAACTTTAAATATGTGTTAAATTGGAGACCGCAAAAAAATGTGTAGTGTCACAATGTAATGAGCGCGTTGTGCATTTAGCAGCAGTGTCCGTTATTGATGGCAGTGTCCGTTATTGATGGCAGTGTCCGTTATTGATGGCAATGGCCTTCAGAGCAAAACTAATCTATGTAGACAAGACATACGTCAAATAATGCAGAACAGAACGTATGATATTTAATGTCCTTTTATGAGGATGGGTGATTTTAGCACTGTCTTTGTACTTTGCTATTGTAACTGTAGCTTGGAGAGAGCGGCATCAGATTGACATACCTGCATCCATTCACGCCTCACTTCACTTGCGATCTCACTCACATCTACGAATCAACGCTGCCTTGATTAAAGTCAAGCAGTCTTACGCGTTTGTTAGGAAAAACGACTCCGGATACTTCTTGAAAAACGAACATCTTTCAGCACTATTGTTATAATAAATATTTGAAAGTTCCCAATTTGAAAATAAATATCCCCTATTTGAAAATAAATATTTGAAAATTCCCAATGAAAGGCCATTGGTTAATTGGAAATGCTCAGTGTAATACAGACAGATACTTATTGTTTACCAAGCAAGGACTAATGCAGAACCCCGTCGGCTCCCCTTCATATTGATGGGTTGAGTCTGTCATGGAAGGGCAAGAATTTGGATTGGTATGAATATCAAAATTCTTTCCCGTCCAGGACACACTCAGCCCATCAATCTAACGAAGTGCCGGGTCTCTGCAAAAGCAAGGACTAATGTTAATCCTTGTACCAAGATAAGGCGAATGTTAAACTGGAGGAGGTTTCCTTTATAATAGTATTTGTTAATGTTGACTTTACAACTAATGGTAACTGCATATGACCAATAACATGGCATTCCCAACACAATAAGATGTATACACTTCTCAATAAAGAAACGAGTTAATCATTAATATTATACTATTTGGAAAATGATTTACATGAAGTGAACATCTTATTTAATTCTTTGTGGAATGGATGCAGATTTGACAGACATCAAACTTGTGAATATAAATTCATTCTGACACCTGCTTTCTATGGCTACAGCATAGTTCTGTGGGCTACAGTCCCTACACAATTATACGGGGAATGTGAGAAAGTCACCCATCCTCTGTTTGGGTCTCAGTGATGAGAAAGATCACAAAAACATGTAAACTAGTTCATCGGATTTGTAGTCTGTATGCAGAGCTGGTGTGAGAGCACAATATTAGTTCATTGGATTGGTAGTCTGTATGTAGCGCTGGTGTGAGAGCACAATATTAGTTCATTGGATTAGTAGTCTGTATGTAGCGCTGGTGTGAGAGCACAATATTAGTTCATCGGATTGGTAGTCTGTATGTAGCGCTGGTGTGAGAGCACAATATTAGTTTTCCCACAAGCAGTTATTTTAGTGTTTCTTTTGAAGTTTGAGTAAACATGCTGAACATTTGTTCTATGTTCACAACACATTAAGAGCTCTTAAAATAGTTTAACTCTTGCATGAATTAGACGTAACTGTTATGCATTAAAACAATCTCTAGGTTGATCATTAATTATAAATATTAGCATATTCAGCTTAAAAACAGGTGTTGTTATGCAAATGGTCAGCAACTGTTCATTACAATCACTAGAAATATATATGCTGCAACAATTCAAATATTAAATCTACTGATTTTCTCCATATGCTCTACAAAATTATAATAATATTATAATTTCATTTAACAATCCATGGATTTGCCACTGTTTGTTAGATACTCTTAAATGTGTAAATTGTAATGCCAGATGGGTCTTGTTATAGACAGGTCTGTGTGTTGCCTGCACTCGGACTCCTTGTGACAAAAACAACTGTTTGTCAATCAAATAAATTATGAAATTTGAACTTGGTGGGCCAAATAGTTTGAGAGATAGAAAACTTGTCAAACAATCCACAATATCTTCTGTGTACATGTGTAGGTTAGTGGAACCATTACTCAATGGATTGTCCCTTGCCCAAGGATGTCCTGGGTGGGTTCAAACCACAGAATGCCATCCAAACTATTTAATTTGACTATCACTTGCCACTAGTTTGATTGACAGTTGGAATGTATCATATAATTAACATATTATGTACCAAAATCAATATGCACATAATGGAATTCAAAGCCAAAATGTCAACAAACTACAAAATTCCATTGAAACAAATACATATATGGACACACATATAAAAAAATATACAGAGGGCATATTGTACATATCAAGTTGTATTTCTGGCTTCATATTTAAAACAGTTAAGAGGAAGATTATACACACAAGCCACCTTTAAAGAATGACAACAACTTTGTGAAACAATGACACACTATTTCAGCTGGAATGAACAAAAAGGGTTAGTCGCTTAAAACTAAGAATAGTGAAGAGTTAGTGTTGTTTTGGTTAGACTTAGCATGCAATGCCACTAATAAGTACGTAACAAATGTACACATACCACTGAGTTATTGAAGTGACTAGACGGCAATCCAGCGGAAACCATGTCAGACGACAAGTTTGGTAAAGACGGCATGGAGGTTGATAAGATGTCACCAGCCCCCATGTGCCAGGAGGAGCTAGTGAGTCCCGCTATAGATGGCAGCGACACAGGCAGTACGTGCTTGGCCTCTGTCTCCCCCTGACTCATGTGGACAGCAGCAAAGTTTGTGAGTTCGTTCAAGTTGCTCAGATTGTCACCCGTGTGTTGAAGACGGTAGTTTGTCATTGATGCTGAAGGTACGTTCTCATCCAGTGCTTCTTTCTTGACTTCCATCACTGACAGACTATCAACATCAATGGCTGTCTCATGCGAGTTAAACTGATGACTAGATTCTAGGTGGCGCCGCTTGTTGTGTGGGGGGTGTTGTGTGGGGGGAGTTGTGTGTGGCAGTGTATGGACCCCCTCCTCCCACTCACTGAGACGGGAGTCCCCGGACGTCTGCTGATCCACTGACGCAAACCAATGGCGTGAAAGTTCACTACTGTTTGAAACTGCCCTCTTGTGGGAACGCTGCACTTTATTGGGCGGCTTGAATATTGGGACGACAGCACGGGTGGACACAGTGGAACAGTCAACGCTAGAGTCTTCATTGTCTGGTTCCTCCTGAGAATTCACTGGACTCAAGGACCTCTCTCCTATGACTAGTTTACTGTCATCACTGTCATCCACTGATGTGATGAACTCATGCGACTTCAGGATCTCTTTGATGTTCACCAGGAAGATGTCTTCTCTGTCTAGTGTGATGCCTAGAAGGCCTTCGACACACAGTTCGCTCTTGTATGGCAGACTGTTCTTACACAGCATGGTTACTGCCTCACGCAGGAGACTCTGGATGCGTTGAAAGTCTGGCTTCATCGTCTTGATTGTTCTCTTCACAAATCACTTATCGAAGCTGAAAACAGACAAAACATTGTATTTACCAATATTTTATGATAACAAGCGACAGACTGCTGCATGCTGCACTGGTAGAGCAAGATTTCTAGCACTGTCAAAAAGTACATCTGACAATCAACTATTATTATTATCGTTTTATTATTATTATTATCACTTTAAAATTATTATTATTGTCACTTTAAAGTTTTGAATTTTGACTATGACTTCTTTTCTTCAGAATATTCAACTTCAAATCAAACTTGAATGATTGTTTTAGTTAGAATGTTTGCTAAAAATTATATAAATTTGCCTAAAATATAATAAAATAAATACTGATCTAAGCAATCAAAGAGCAAAATATGTAAGCAATGACGGACAACAGTTTCGCCATGTTTAGCGTATGGCCAGGTGTGGCAGGTGCTATCTTTGCAATCTGGTAATATATAATTAACGGTAACATGAATAAATAATTATATTAATGCATATTTGTTGCAAAAACAAAATAAAAAACAAATGTGTAATCAATTCTCAACAACAGTTGGTGACTTAGTAAATTTGGATGTCAAGATATTTTCAACTTTGTTGCAAATGTACCGAGAAATGAAATGAGAATACGCATTTTGCAAGGTTACAATTGTGTGAATGACATTAATTCAAGTGTGCTATCAAGCCTCAAGTATAGAACTTAAACAATTAAATATTTTTGTATGCCAGTGTATATTATTATTTTGTAGTGGAAGATATAGTGTTAATATGCTACTGCACAGCATATCTCTCATTTTGTACTTGCCAGCTGGAACAATCAGATTATCTGGCATATCATTTAGTGACTGAATGTAAAAAGATGATCTGTACAGGGCCAAGTCTGTTCATTTAAGATGGGTCAACTGCTGACTGCATTTTAATTGTGAAATACTACATTTTATAGGAAAGATTATCGAACAGAAAGAGACAGGTCATATGCCATAAATAGTATCTGCATTTACAATACACCTGTAATTCCAGTTGTGCCGAGATATGCGAAGCCTCCTGCATTGCCATTGGGAAGAAGATCTCCCTCTTATTTGCCTATGTTGTCATATCTCCTGCTTTTATTCTTTTTAAACTTGAAGGTTTCAAACCGTACTGTAATTTCTACTATACCGGTGTAGTGCAAATTCCTGCAATCCTTCCTTTATTTCATATCCAGCACCAGCAGGATAATCTCCTAATTCTTTAACTTAACCGGCGGCACATGTATCTTAAACTTAGTGTAGGTCTATTATAGACAGTTATTCGTGTATGGGGAGTTTGAAATAAAGTACTCATGAATTGATTCACGTACTGACTGACTAAATTATTGCAAACTACATTTTGGCATTTAGATGAGTGTTTTTGTGGTTATTTGTAATATACAGCTACACACCCGACCGACAGGTAAGATTGCTACACGCCGCCATATTGTCAGTGTCAATTTGACATCACTGACACGGCATAATCAAAACGTGTAATTAATTATACATAAATATTGTTGATAACTGAGCATGAGTTTGTTGAAGTTGCAATGAACTGTCATATTATAACATGCGCAAAGAATGACAACATCGAATCATGCTGCTGCAAAGTCAGTTTGCTGTAATGCTAGCATTGTATGTCATTAAACGACGCGTCGAGTCGACGTTGTCGGATATAAATAGCGACGTGACCTACTTTGCGAATGGGCTTTTGGATTCGTACTTAGCGAGAGTAAAATACATACATACTCATTGCAGCATCGCCACATGATACTTACTGTTCCAGTTTAGTTGTAGTAATTACGTTACTGTCGGTTAGAGTAAAACTTCGCATGTCGTTGACACTCTAAATGCAAACAATGATACGCCACTTCTTAGTGACGTCGACACGAGACATGTCACGTCATGTCAACGTCAACGCCCCGAGCATCGCGTACAGGTATAAACACGAAACGTCTGAAATTCAACAGAAATATTTACTTACTATTTTATATGTGATTAAGACATTTTATATGTGTAGAAATCGTAGTTTTATAAGTTATACATAATATTTATATATATAATTTTATTATTAATGAAGCCGTTCTATCGGGTAAATTTGAGCTTGATGCATCTCGATTCGTCTGCAGTGTTTTACCGTTTTATCAGCTTTCCTGTGATGCCGAAAACGGAGCGATGTTCATTTAGAAAGTGATTAAAACCTCACATCTGTACAAAGTATAGCGTCACAAGTCTATATGGTGCCACGATTGTTCTATAACTTTCATTCACATTAGGTGTTGGCTAAATGTACACGTTGCAATGCGTGCACTATCCTGGTATCACTATCACGGGACAGTGTCAACGTTGTCAGTAACACTAACAGTGAGTGCTCAACTGTGTTGTCAATGTTGACAGTCAGTGTTGTTGACATAACCTGGCACTCACTGTTTTCTCAAGATATAGCCATCCAAGGCAAAGGCCCAGATTTGTGGCATACGAGATTTAACAAGATTGCCATCCAAGGCAAAGGCCCAGATGGCAAGTGAAGTGGACAAGGCAGCCATTGGCTTATCGAGAGTCCAACATTATACACTCACTGATACAGCATACTTTATTGCAACACAAAATCAACAATAAATGATTAGATGAGAAACGTTTAGAATATTTTTGTTGCTAGTGGGTTAAAACATTTGTTACAGTTCGACTGGTGTCTTGTTGTTGTCCTCTTGTACCAGTTTTCAACCAGGTATACGGACAAAATCACCTTGGACATAATCCCTCTAGACCCAATCCCCCCAGACTTAATCTCCCTACCTAATTGGCAACTAGGACAGAATCACCCCTCCTCACATAACTAAAAAATAAAACATGCAATATAAGTAATAACTTTTATTTGTACTTGTCAATATTTGGTTAGATATCATCATACTCCCACCGAATGCAGTTCTTAGAACTGAATTTTTTTATAAATGTACCCATCATAGCACAACTTTTATTTCCACCTTTGTTATTCTTTATGACCACCACGTCGATAACTCAGAGATGCTACACAGATTGTTACATTTGTGTAGCTATATATATATATATATATATATATATATATATATATATATATATATATATATATATATATATATATATATATATATATATATATAATATATATATATATATATATATATATATATATATATATATATATATACCCTTCTGTGGACAAAGCAGTAGCCTCAAATTTACTTCCACGGCTTCTGAAGCCACCTAGACAGAATATGGAGCCAGGAGGGTAACTTGGTTATGGTGAATTCTGGTTATGCTGATTTTGGTTACTACTTACTTATCCTCTTCACACTCTAGTTGGTACATAATGCCATTTAATAACTTCTACCATTTCATGCGATCTCTAGCTGCATTCTCTGCCATCTTCCAAGAATTCCATCCAAGTTGTTTTCTCTCTACTTCCACAGTCCTTCTCCCTGTTGATTTTAGTCTTCCTCTCTTCCTTTTACCCTCAGAGCCCAGGTTAGAACTATTTTGTGCAGTTATTTCCATCTCTTCTAAGAGTGCGGCCAATCCATCTCAATCAGTTGATCTTGATTTCTTCTGAGATTGGTGACATACAAGTGCGGTGGTATGGGTCTTCATTATATATTTTCATTGGCCAGTGTATCTCTAAAATTCTGTGTAGTCATGTTCTTTAAAAAACGTTAAATTTCTTTTTGCCTGCTCGTGTCATCTCCACAGTTCAGCTCCATACAGTGGCACTGCTACAACATTGAAGATTTTACGTTTTGTCTTGGAGCTATTCTTAGTGGATCTGCATAACTGTTTGACATGTTCTTCTGTGTTCCGCCATATTTAGATAACACCAAACCTAGGTATGTGAAAGGATCAACATCTTCTAAATTCTCTTCATCTATCCTGACTGGATTGTTGTTTTTGTTGTATATACATATTATTTGGATCTTATTTACATTGATGTTAAGTCCAATGTATTTTGCTGCCTGATTCAACTTGTTTGACTTCTCCTGTCTTGGTGGTTGCTTGCTAGCAATGCCAGGTCATCCGCATAATCTAAGTATTCTAGTGATGACGTAAACTCTGGTCTGATGTCTCTCTTACAATCTTTTGTGGTACTTTACATGAGCCAGTCAATGGTAACGATGACCAAAATACTGACATAACATTAACACCTCCCTGCCATACTCCTGTCTCTACTGAGAGCCGTTCTGATGTATTTCCATCACTGTATATCTCTTTTATTACTTCAACTAAGACTGTGGTATTTGTTTGTTTGTTTGTTCTTTCGACACTGTCGAACACATTCTTGAAATCTAAGAAATTGATTAAAATAAATTTAACAAGACTGCCATCCAAGGTAAAGGCCCAGGTGGCAAGTGGACAAGGAAGCCATTGGCTTATCGAGAGTCCAACATTTTTAATCTGTGTGTAATATGCTCTCCAGTGTAGTTCATTTGTGCTGCTTTCTCTGCTGCTTTAGCCATGTTGTTGATCATTTCCCTTTTATCTGATCGAACCATTCTTTTCGCATCCTTGTCTTTTTCCTTGTACTGCTGTCTCTTGAGATATTTAATTCTTTCAGATTGTGTACTGTTAATTTCTGCTTTCAGCTTCCTTCTCTCCCATTGCTCTCCCTGTATCCAAACTGATTTTGGGTTCATTAGGTGCACTGTTTATTGGATTTTTGTTTCCTTATCTTAACTGTGGTCCAATCAAGAATTATAAGGCAATACTTAATAAATTGAACAATGAAAATTATTTTTAGTTTTATATAACACTATAAAAACACGATAAGAAATAAGTATGACAATGTGTGTGAGAATGATGATTTGGGTGGGGAGGATTTTGTCCTAATTGCCATTTAGATGGGGGATTATGTCCTGGGGGATTTTGTCCTACATTCCTTTAACCACATCCACCAAAAAAAGTGTACAAATTATCAAGCCATTTTACATACACAACAGGAGGAACAAACCTGATTTTTGTTTGCATTAATTGATGACCATAGTCATTGTTATGCTTCCCTGGATTCTGGAAAACGTTATCTATGAATTTGTTGACATCTGTAGTGCTTTATCCATTGACTTGTCATGTTTGAATATTGTGCAATCAAAATAACTACTTATTTCCCACATTTAAACCACTCCCAGCACAACCTAAACTGTGTCACTCAGGGTTGTTTGATTTAAATCATTTGATTTAAATCGCTCCAAAAAAATTAAAAAAATCATTGATTTATGATTTTTTTTTTACTTCCTGTTTTTTTAATCACTGATTTATATGAATTTAACACAAATAATTGTTTACAAGCATCGAGATCAACAAAGTTTTGTCTGTTTTTAATACAAAAGCACAAAGTGCACACACTTGTGTAGCTGTATAGTCAAATATTTTATGACATTGTGTATACCAGATTAAAAAAAATCAAATGAATCAAAAAAATCAAATAAATAAAAAATCCGATTTAAATAATAAAAATCCGTTTTTGTTATTAAAAAAAATAATGATTTTTTTCAACCCTGGTGTCACTACACAACCTAAACTGTGTCACTACATAATTGTTCGGCTAAAAATTTAATTAATGTAATTATTGTATTTGCACACATATATATCTGTTTTTATTTATGTCACTCTGAGAAGCTTCTCATATATATTGGACAATTCCAAACCTATTTTGAGATTTGCTATCTTGTGTTGTGGCTCATTTTGTATTTTTAAGCAGCAGCTTTCTGATAAGCTTGAAATGGACGTGATCATAACATCTCTGACCCGTCTATGTCTATGTGCAACATGTAAGTAGTGTCTTGAGCTATCATGCCTGACACTACACAATCTTTGTTTTCCCTCACCAGCATACACACCTGTAACAAGCTATGGTTTGTGTTGCAGCCTCCTCGTTGACATTTATAAGTCATACACAAGATCTACACCAAATTGAACAACCTCTGGATGATGGGAGCGATGCAGAAAGAACACAAACTGTTCAAACAGCTGTTGTCTGACACCATCATTAGAATTTGCCAAACAGGTCTCAATCATTCAGGCTGTTTCACTGTCGATGCACTGGTTGGAGTACGGCTGGATGATGGCCGTGTCTTCATCGTGAACATACAGAAGTCAGATTCAGCAGCTGAACCATTGCACAGTGGCCATTCAGTAACTCAAGTCATTGCAGATGATGATGGTACTTCACTGGATATGCATGTTGATGAAATAGTTGATGTGAAGCAGGAATCTGTCACGTTCACCACAAAGGAGAGAGCAGTGAAAAACAGGGGTGAAAGGCGGTCAAAGAGACTAGAAAAGAAGCATCTAATATCCTGGAAAAGTGGCTCTTCGAAGGCAGCATTGAAGGTATGTTCTTGACAGAGACAGACTTAATTACTTGACTTAAGGTAGCTGGGGTGGATATTATATGCTTGTCTTGAATTGAGAAGTTTCAGTAGAAGTTTTAAAGATAAATTAACCATTTCTCCACAGATTGTAGTTGAAATACTATACAATATTCCAGACTAATGAATTTTCATTTATTTGGTTATGTTACAAGATTTAAAAAAGTTGAATGACAGCCGAAAGTAGTAGTGTATTTTGACACACACCCTTCACCAATTGTAATTCCAAACCGTGTAGAGTTGCCTGCATATATGTGTTGTAGTTAAACGTTTTTTTATTAGATTTAACAAGATTGCCATCCAAAGCAAAGGCCCAGATGGCAAGTGGGCAAGGAAGCCATTGGCTTATCGAGAGAACAGATTTTTTAATCTTTGTGTAATTCGTCCTCCTGAGATATGTGTCAACCTTGTTTTTAAGGTCTCTCACGTCTGGAATAATTTTAGTTGCTCTCTGTATTCTTTCAAGCATTTATATACATATATATACTGTATATTAAAAACAGTATATGGCCTAATACTGATCCCAGTAGTACCCCACTCAAAACAGATTTCCAGTTTGAAATCTCACCATCTACTATTTCTCTCTGTCTTCTGTGTGTAAGCCACTTTTCTATCCAGTTGATTACATCATTACCTATACCATGGGCTTTTAGTTTAAGTAACATTCTTTGACGTGGCACTTTATTGACAGCTTTCTGAAAATCTAAGTAGACAACATCCACAGGTGACCCATCATCTACCCACTTTGTAATTTCTTCCAAAAAACTTAAGAGATGGGTTAGACATGACCTTGTTTTTAGGAACCCATGTTGGGATGTATTTATTAATTTATGTTGTTTCAAGTAATTTACATACAACTGATGTTAAACTCACTAGTCTGTAATCTTCTGGCTTGTTCCTCGACCCTTCTTAAATTGTGGGGTAATGTTTACTTCTTTTCATTCTGAAGGAACTATTCCTTCTTCTAGTGACAATTAAACACTTTTACAAGTGGTGTACTAATTTTCTCTACAATTTCCTTAAGCAGTTTTGGTGGTATCCCATCAACTCCACTTGGGATCAACTCCACTTTAATCTTCTTAATTATCTTTGCTATCATTTCAGGAGTTACAAATAACTGCCCTTAATGATCTGATTTATCGCCCTCAAATTTAGTAACTGGAAGTGGAAGTGAGCTGATATCATCTACGGTAAAAACTGAGCTGAAATACTCATTAAGGACCTCTGCCATTTCAAACCCATCTGAAATTATGTTTCCATTGTTGTTTTCCAGTGGTCCGACCTTATCTCGAACTTTCTCTTTACTCCTTACATAAGCATAGAAACTCTTGGTGTAATTTTTTTTTATTTTTTCAAAGGTTCTTTTCGATTTTCTAATTCCAGTTGTAGCTAGGTTAAATGCCTCTTTGTAGTTTGTGTAGTCTTCTACATTTCCAGTGTGTTGATATACCCCCCCACAGCACCTGTTTGTGAGTAATTTTTCTAATAGCCTCTTTTGACACGTGTTTCTTCCTGGACCTTTTCCCTTTTTTCTTAATGGAACAAATCTCTCAGTAATGCCCTCAATCTCATCTTTTAAACAAGTCCAGCATTCTGTTGCCGTCTTGTTCTTCAGCAAGTTATTCCAATCTATATTTGGTAGATATGTTCTCATCTCTTTATATTTGCCTTTGTTGAAGTTCCTCCTCCATTGTTTTTTTATATGTATTCCCTGTTTTTACTTTTATATTAAAATGGATTTGGTTATCATTTATGATCACTGGAACCCAAAGGTTCGTGTACTTTGACATTGTCAAGTAATTCATTTTGAGAAGACAAAATTAAATGTAACACATTCCCACCTCTGGTTGGTTCCAAGACATGTTGAGTAAGGAAACAATCCCGTGTTAGAAGTAGAAACTGATGGTCGTCACCTCCAGCACTCTCTAATGATTTCCATTGTATATGGCCATGGTTAAAATCACCCATTATTACACATTCCCCCTTGTTCACCTCCCTTATAGCCTTTTATAGTTTTACATCTTCCTATTGTCCTATGACTATGTTTGGACTACGATAAACTACTCCTATTGGTGTTAATGTTGAGTTCTTGTTACACCAAAACTGCTTCCTCACAATCTGCTTCACTTTTCAGTGTTATTTCATATACTTGGATAGATTCTTTAATATATAAAATTACTCCTCCTCCCCTTCTTTCTCATCTATCCTTACATAACCTGTCAGTGCTAACTCAGCATCTGCTATATCTTTATTTGCCGATGATTCTGTGATACCTATTACATGAGGGTCAATATCTGCTACCATAATGTCTCACTCACTTTTCTATGCTCCTGGCATTTAAGCATACACATTTAAGTTCATTTTCCGAAATTATTGGTGAACATTTCTTTGGATGTGTTTTTGTTCTCCTTTGAGTTTTCTCTATCAGTTCCCCTGCACATCTAGTTTAAATGATTTATGGTACCTGTGCCCTCGTCGACAACCCTAACAAACTGACACCCAAGAACTGCAGCACCCTTCCCAGTCAGATGAAGTCCATCTCTCATGAAAAGTCACCTCTTCCCACAAAGTTTAACCACATGTCTACGAAGCCTTCTCCCTCTTCCAGGGGTGAGATTTTGCAAGTCATGGAAGGTAGCCAGTCGGGCTACCAATCTTGCAAAGTGAAGTAGCCTGACAGCTCCTTAGGTAGCCCACTTGCTAATCAATACTTTGATGATAGAAAGCAAATACTTTGAAGATAGAATGTATGAGCGACATAATCGACAAATAAAAAACATTAAAAAAAACAGTTTTGAAACATTTATTTTCAAGGCAGGATCAATACAGTGTGATACATAATAGTGAATAAAATACAGTATACAATTGTACACATGTGACAAGTTGTTTTGCTTTCATAACATGGTACACCAACAGTCTCCAAGCTGGCCGATGTACGTCCTTCTCGGCATTGTTCATTCCCACATGCACGAAAACAGCACCTCCTGTGCCACCACCCATGACATGTCCTGCCTTCTCTGCTACATCCTCTATTTTTGTCCCTGGTAGGCATACCGTGATGTCTTCTCTGTTTAACTTTATCTACTTTCCTAATGATTGAATCCCCATAACTATCCGGGCTTTCCTCGCCTTCCCCTGTGATACTACATCAGCAAAGCTCCTTTCCTGCCACACACTATGTCCCCTTTCTCTTCTATCATCAACCTCTACTGTCTTACCACCTGGCAATCCCTCTCCACTCACCCGTTTACCTCTCTTTTGTTGCATACTCTGCCTCCTGCCATCGTTCTTCTTCTGATCCACAATCTTCTACTTTTCTCTGCTCTCGTTATCCTCGGTGATCTTACCACCTGACAATCCCTCTCCACTTACCCATTTACCTTTCTTTTGTTGCACACCCTTCCTTTTTTTGAACACATTTCTTGTGATGTGTTGTGTTGGCTTCCTGAGAGTATGGCTTATCCAGCTCCACTTCCTGAGAGTATGGCTTATCCAGCTCCACTTCCTGAGAGTATGGCTTATCCAGCTCCACTTCCTGAGAGTATGGCTTATCCAGCTACACTTCCTGAGAGTATGGCTTATCTCGCTCCACTTCCTGAGAGTATGGCTTATCCAGCTCCACTTCCTGAGAGTATGGCTTATCCAGCTCCACTTCCTGAGAGTATGGCTTATCCAGCTACACTTCCTGAGAGTATGGCTTATCCAGCTCCACTTCCTGAGAGTATGGCTTATCCAGCTCCACTTCCTGAGAGTATGGCTTATCCAGCTCCACTTCCTGAGAGTATGGCTTATCCAGCTACACTTCCTGAGAGTATGGCTTATCCAGCTCCACTTCCTGAGAGTATGGCTTATCCAGCTCCACTTCCTGAGAGTATGGCTTATCCAGCTCCACTTCCTGAGAGTATGGCTTATCCAGCTCCACTTCCTGAGAGTATGGCTTATCCAGCTCCACTTCCTGAGAGTATGGCTTATCCAGCTACACTTCCTGTGAGTATGGCTTATCCAGCTCCACTTCCTGAGAGTATGGCTTATCCAGCTCCACTTCCTGAGAGTATGGCTTATCCAGCTCCACTTCCTGAGAGTATGGCTTATCCAGCTCCACTTCCTGAGAGTATGGCTTATCCTGCTCCACTTCATGAGAGTATGGCTTATCCAGCTCCACTTCCTGAGAGTATGGCTTATCCAGCTCCACTTCCTGAGATTATGGCTTATCCAGCTCCACTTCCTGAGAGTATGGCTTATCCAGCTCCACTTCCTGTGAGTATGGCTTATCCAGCTCCACTTCCTGAGAGTATGGCTTATCCAGCTCCACTTCCTGAGAGTATGGCTTATCCAGCTCCACTTCCTGAGAGTATGGCTTATCCAGCTATACTTCCTGAGAGTATGGCTTATCCCGCTCCACTTCCTGAGAGTATGGCTTATCCAGCTCCACTTCCTGAGAGTATGGCTTATCCAGCTACACTTCCTGAGAGTATGGCTTATCCCGCTCCACTTCCTGAGAGTATGGCTTATCCAGCTCCACTTCCTGAGAGTATGGCTTATCCAGCTCCACTTCCTGAGAGTATGGCTTATCCAGCTACACTTCCTGAGAGTATGGCTTATCTAGCTCCACTTCCTGAGAGTATGGCTTATCCAGCTCCACTTCCTGAGAGTATGGCTTATCCCGCTCCACTTCCTCCTACTGATTAGATGTTCAGTTGATTCTTGGTTTGTTCTTTCCGATAAAGCTGTCTGCTGGTAAACTGTAGGAAGTTGTTTACCAGATATAGATTACCATGCGCCAAGTTTATTCTGTGGTCAATGTTGCGGGTGCGTACAGTATGTTTATAGCATAAAGTAAAATTTTCATATACATAATAAATTAAACAGGCTCTTTCATAATCTGCATTATGTAATATACCAACAATATCCTCTTGTTTGCCGTGTGTTTCTAGGGCAACATAAAGAAGTCGGTAGTACATCACGGAAACGGACGAACAACGCAAACGAACAACACGAGTTCATCCAATGAAGATACACGTGTCACTGACAACGTAGTGGACGAATGTATGACAAGACACGAAGAGAAACAGAATGCTGTTGAGAAATCACAAGACATGGGCGTCAGTGACTGTGACGCGACTGTCGAAGGAGATATCAAAGAGGAAAACAATAGAACTATGGACGACAGCACCGATAAGGCGATCGTGCAGTTAGATTCGGACGAATTCTCGCGATACGACAACGACGCCGAACCGGGGAGACCTGGGAGTGGAACGGAAGAGGGTGACACGACAGTTAGTGACAAGGCAGAGGGTGCGAAGACAGAGGGCGACAAGGCAGTGGTCAAGTGGACATGTCACGTGTGCGGCTACTCGTCTGCCTACAAGACCAACTTCGAACGCCACCTGTTTCTGCACGGCCTCACGCCGAACGGCAAGACCCACGCGTGCGACGAGTGCGGCAAGCGGTGTCGGGACGCGCACGAATTGCGCACGCACGTGAGCGTCAAGCACCGGAAGCAGTTGTTCCGGTGCGCGCGCTGTGGCGACGATGGCAAGGCGTTTCAGAGCCAGAAGGCACTGCGCTACCACATGGCGACCAATCACACCGGCGAGTTCCGGTACAGGTGTACCGTGTGCGACAAGACTTTCCTCTACGGCGCCCACTTTCGCACGCACATGAACGTTCACGACGGCGTGCGTCAGCTGTGTCCGCACTGTGGCAAACAGTTCAACTACCGCGGCAGTCTCAAGAAGCACATGGACGCGTGCGGCGCCCGGCTCGACGACGACAACAGGCCGATCCCGGAGACGTTTCGCTGTGAGCACTGCGACAGGACGTTCCGCTCCCGATCCTACCTCACAGACCACGTGTACACGCGGCACCTGGGTACGCGCCGCTACACGTGTCCGACGTGCGGGGCGACGTTCATCTACCGGACTGGTCTGGCTCGACACCGGGCCAAGTGTGCGGGCACCGCGCCAGGAGACGGAGTGAGTGAGAACTCGGCGGAGGCCGTGATGGGTGGGAGCGCCGGCGGCAGAGAGCTGATCGCCGGGCCATCGGAGGAGGAGGAGGAGGAGGAGAGTACGTTCGTCGATGATCTGCTGGCCGAGGCGGGGTCGGACACTAACGTGGCCCTCCTGTCCGTGGCTCTACAGGGATACGTCAGCCACGAAGTCGGGCAACTGACAGGTCGTGATGACGCCGCGTCGTCTCTTGACGTGTCCGCGTCTGTCAATTCTCTGTCAACCACAGTCGCCTTGACCGTGCCGTCGTCCGAAGCCACATTGACCATGCCGTCGTCCGAAGTCACCTTGACCATGCCGTCATCCGAAGCCACCTTGACAATGCCGGCATCCGAAGCCACCTTGATCATGTCGTCGTCTGAAGCCACCTTGTCAATGCCGGTCTTCTCGGCAGACGGTCTGCAGTACGCGACGTCCGTGTGTTGTCAGCCGTCCGACCAGCCGTGTTTAGTGGGGGCATGTGGTGCGTCGTTGGAGCCACGGACTGTAACTCAGTTGTTTAACAATTCCGCCAACCCGGCATTGCAGCTGATCGATGTCGCATCGTCACATCAAGATGGCGGCATGTCGACAGTTACTGCAGCGCCGTCTAACCATGCCATCGCTTGACAGCAAGAAAGCCCACGAGAGCATGTTGCCACACCAGGCGTGGTCCGTGCAACTGTGCAGTCATGTGCAGACGTCTTGGTCTGAGAAGGTTGTGTCTCAAACAACACCCTCGTGTTGCACTGAACACCTATAAGCAGCCCTACAAGCAAAGAACAAGACAGGGCATTGCTGTTACCAAACCCGAATTGACGATCTTGAAACACCGATGTGCGACACTACACGTACCGACTTCATTTAACTTCAGACCACCCTGACACGAACTTTATATTACATCGACTTTTGTGCAACTGCAATAAATTTGTATTTGTCTGGTGGCACGTACGTCAGCCGTCGTAACACAAAACTGCCGGTATGGGCTCGACGTGAACACCGTGTAGGCCCTATATCTGTGTACAAACCATTTTAATATAATTCTAAATGAAAGTGCGATTAAAATATTATGGCTGAAAGAAACCAAAGGGGTTGCCATTTTGTGACAAATGAAGACATAATTATTAGTATATGACGCTACGGCGACTTGCACATCCCGCAAGCGGCAGTTATGCTATCATCGGAGATGGGAAGGCGATCGATATGGCCACAGAGACGCAACACATATTATAAATAAGCGTCGGAAATGGTTGAATATTGAAGATGAGAAGTTGATGGCTGTGAACAGATTGGGGAGAGGGGGGGGGCAGTAAACTCGAGTCCCACTCACCTCCCGGGCCCCGCGTGTGTAAAATTGTTCTTGCCAAGTTAATGCTTATATGCGTGTGTGCTTCTGTCCCTTCCTCTCAATGCACGCATGCGTTTGTAAGTGTGCCGTTGGAAGATATTATGTTTTCACTTCCATTCTAATATCAACTAAGAATGGGTGTCCAAACGATTTTTGTGTGAATTTCATAAACAATAAAAAAAATGTAGGATAGAAACCATATAGTGGCGACTCCTAGTGACGATTCAGTAATCAGCTAGCGTCCTCACTAGATGGCAGGCCTGTGTCTCCCCCATGTACGAAACTAACTCTCACCCGACCAACTCGACACCTGTATTAAAGGCGATCGACTGACATTTGTGAGTCACCGCGATACGTTGCATGTTTGTGTAGTGACGATGTACGCCTTTTTGAGTAAGGTGCTTATCTCTGCCAAGTGATGAGGACGTTTAATGACAAGGTGGGTCATAAACTTATCTATCTTCAAGTATCTGTCTATTAGTCGAGTCGAGTGTAGCAACTCATCTATTTACCAATTGTCCAATTTGTTTACACACCTTTCTTGGCGGACGTACCCTCAAGAGTGACCGAGAGTCCTAACAGCAGCAAGGTTTTCCTTTTTAATGTTTGGGGTCGTCGACCTGAATATACACAGCTTATATAATATCATAGCAGGTTGTGTTTCGTACAGACGGCCGAACAGTTGCGTTTCTTTTTCACCACCCCACGAGTCACTGCGCCACTGGAGTCATGGTTTGATTAAAAACTGGAAAAGGTCCACTTGAAAATTAAGTCGTAATTTTGTATTTCACACAGAACTTTGTAATTAGCTAAGCCAATGGCAAAGGACGCACTGCTGCCTGAAGTGTCGATTTTTGACTATGGTCTATGCAGATATTTAACAAAACTTCATCACAAATCAACACACTTCTTTTGATCATTTTTGTTTCTGTTAATTAATTGGCAAACGAGTGAATAAAATAAAATGTAATTTTTATAAACTTTTTCAAATTTTTAATCATGCCTACAATTTGCCCAAGTGGTTTGGAAATATAATTATTTCCACATATATGTTGGGTTTCAAATACATTTTTTTTTATAACCACTTAATCTTCTAGAAATGTAATGCCCTTGGTGCATGGGGCCATTCCTGTAGGGTATAGACAGGTTGGCTCCAGCATTGAATAGGTGTACAGTTGGTGCAGTGTGTATATGTCACAGTGACACACATTGTCACCAACACCCTCGTCCTGTCTGAGTCAGCTGGGATGGGCAGTAAACATGCCTTCCTAATGGGGATGAGTCAGATTTAGCTTTTTTTTCATGTGGGCCCTCTAAGGGGAGGAGAAGATGTGTTTTTCCCTATATAAGTGGTTTAATATTACTATGAAAATGTTGACCCATCTAACCTGCAGGCAGTTGTAGTAAGCGTGTTTAGTAGAATGAACATATGAGTTAATCATTTTAGGCCTACTCAATATGTGTACATGTTTTGTTATCTCCAATCTCTGGATTATAATAATTCTACAAGGTAAATTTTTTTTTATAAATTACTTATCTGTACCAAGTGTACACTGTGAAAACTCAATCAAACCACACACATGTATTGATACTTGATGTAATATATAAATAATTTAATGAGAATCTACGAGTAGGATGCCACAAATTAGAAGGACCGGTGAGAGCTCCAGGCTGAGATGAGATGTCAGCCAGGAGCTCCCACCTGTCCCTATGTCAGGGTGATGTGCCCATGGTGAAGTCAGTCCACTGATGAAGACCTAATAAGTTGGCCAAAATATTTGCTTTCTTGAGAGGAAAATAAATAGTCGATTATAAATTTTTTTTATGCATACCTCATGTTATAGTGTAATGGCAATTACACACCTAAATAATCACGAGGTCAACATTTAAATCATGGATATACTGGACTGGCAATGGTTGTTACAGTGCTTCCACCAGTCAGGTGTGACATGTACATACCGTAACAAGGCATATTTGCCACCCTACAGCTGAATTATCATTGCTGGTTAATTATATGCCTAACCCCTCCCCAAAAAGCATACACAATAAAGCACCAAGTCCAAATGTGTTACTGTGGTTTACATACAATTATGAAGAAGCAAAGCACTTGGAAAATTGGTGCCTATCAACCTTCTTACCATCTTACCTGATGTCTAGGACTTTGTACTGTGACCAGTAGTCCAGGACTTACTACTTAGTCTGGTGCGTTGTTATGCTGAGAGATTAAGCTTTCAAGTAAAACACATCATTGTCCTACAGGTACAATTACAAGTGGAGTGCATTAAGGATGTATGAATATTTAAAGTCACACAAACAATGTGAAGGAAATGTACTTACAGTACTATGTTTGTCATCTTAAATATATTTATATATATATATATTCATCTAATCATAACCATACATTCCACAACATGATTTGATAGTCAAAATATGTTATTTATAAAACAAGAAACATAAATGTATTCCTTTGCTGTCCAGCTTAGTTCAGACATCCCAGAGGAAAAATAGACATTCTTAGAATAAGACTATTGTGTTGTGAATTTACTTAATTGATTGTTATGTGATGCTGGCTATTGACACGCAACTGTGGGGGCTTCGCTCCCTGATTGGTTGTACAGTGTCATATTAGTACTGCATACTAAATTGACTTTAAGACTGTTTATCTGATTCTTATGTGAGGCGTATTTGTGAATCTCGATTGCAATTTCAAACCGCCTAAGCGAAGCCAACATCAGCGATTGATGTCGGCGGCAGCGCCAAACAAACAACTTGTTGACAGTCGTTCATTGTTGTTGACATTGTTCACCTGTTTCTTGAGAATTGTCAAAGCAATTCTAAGTAGGTTTAAGCAGGCCCATTTGGCATTTCCCCTGGCAGCAGAAAATCGGGGTCCACGACCAACAGCCTTACATCCAAATTCGCAATATAACGTTGTTTTTCCCACTACACACCGTTCTGTTTGTCCGTGGCCATTTTGGAAATAAAATATTTCGAGAAACAAATTACGAAAATAATGGTTACTGTCCGTCTTAGCAGGGACAGAAAACCAAAATATCCTGTCCGCGTTCACCAGGTGTCCCCTCATCAGAGGGACATTAACATGGTAAAACAGTCTGTACATTGAGAAAGTGTCCCACCACAGCAGGTGTCCGCTCATCGGAGGGTCCGTTGAAGGCAGTTACTACTGTAATTACAGTCTAACTTATGACATTTAACTCCAAACAGCCCTGTCTTGAGCTAACATAGGAGTAGTTTATTTTCAGAGTTTTTCTTCTCAAGAATTTGTGAGTCCACCGCAGGTATTTTCCAATTCCCTGTGTGGGGTCTTTTATTTCCCCTGGCATAGGCACCAGATAGAAGGGACCAACTGCTTTTGCTGTCTCTTCCAAAAGACACAGGCAAAGTGGGGTAAACGAATTTGCCCAGGCTTCAAAACGGCGGAGGTGGTTTTGAACCCAGGCCCTTTCAACCAAAAAAGTCTGACCCTCTACCACAGGTGGTTTTGAACCCAGGTTCCCTCGACTGAAAGTCCAATGCTGTACCACTCTGGTTACCAACTGCTTCATTGCTATTGTCTGGCAGCACGGACAAGTTATTTACCAGGAAAAATGACATTTTGTTTATAAATTTTTAAATTGCAGTGTGTTTTCAACAAGCTTATGTTCTTAAGAAAATTTATTAGCCAAATTATATAATTTTGTATTACTTTATAAAGTCAACAGCAGAATAGTATATGTGTACATGAAGAATTTCTCGTAAATGTTTTATGTTTTCACCATTTTTCAAAGGTTCAAGACATTCTTCAAAATTGCAAAACCACCTCTCTGAACTGTACGCAGGAAACTGATTGTCATCTAGATAAAACCTTGGCATTGGAACATCAATGGACCGTGTCAGAAACTGTGTCATGTCACCCAGGCTGAGGTGACAGTCCTTTCACTCAGTCTGCATGCACAATGGCTGCACCAGAGAGAGGGGTGTAGACCTTTAGACAGGACAATGGTGGCACTAGAGAAATAGAGGTTCATGCCCCCCCTCCAGCGTGGTATGCAGGAATGTTATCCACAACATCAACAACATGTCTTCAGGCGTTTCTTTCATTGCTGCTCTACTGATATTATACAGTGCTCTGTTATAGTCATTTGGCACTGTAACTTGTAAGGGCACTTAGCAGATTTTAACAAGATTGTTTTAGAAAGCAAATAAGAAGCCTGAGCTGGTATGTCGCCAAGGAAGCAAGGGGCTTACCAGGTACATACTGGGTTTGATCTGTTGCTTTACATATGCACATGCATACCACTCCTATACATATATATATATATATATATATATATATATATATATATATATATATATATATATATATATATATATATGTCCCATTCCTGGGAGATATTTATCGTTTATTATTAAATATATATTATTTTGTAAATACTTAGTCTTGTAGCATTTCTAGCAGGGTATTTGTTCCCATCGTTTATCACACAGAACTGCAAGGCACACTTTCCACCTGTGCCAAAGGAGCAAATTGAATTAATAAATGTTTCGCTTACATTTGTTGTTGATTGAAGTAGAAATAATCCATTCAGTTGGCGAGAACTGGTTGATTATTGAACCACACGGCAGTAATGATATTGCTGTGTCTGGTTTGGACTGGTTCCTACAACCTTCATGTCCCACAAAGGGGTGGGTTGTAACTATCTGATACACCCCCTCTACAGTACCCACTCTCTCTGAGCTGTGTTGCCTTTCTGCCTTTATAATAGGCCCACCATGGACAGATTGGTGAAATATGTAGACAAAGTATGTAGAACCCTCAGTATGCTACTTACCCTCCAAATTCCAATGCTTTGTTACTATTCTGTGGGTGACCCAGTGCGTTGTTACTGTTCCACATAGGAGTGCCAGCATTTCACTTTCAACACACAAAACAATGACTGCGTGAAATCCGTGTTCGGTTTTCATACTTATGTTCTAGTAACCAATACAAGTTTGTTGGGATGATAAATGTAATTTCAATAGTTTGGGGAGGCAGCAAAGTTAATTACCTTAGTGAATAGATATTCAGCTCAGTTAATTTAAATTTGCTGTTAAGCAGTTTGATAATTATTGGTGATTTAGACCGAAGTCAGAGGAGGTGCACTTTCTTAATTTACTCAAATATTATATGTCCTGTAGTTGTCTGGACTTCCCTCAATTTAAAAACAGAACTTTTATTATCAAGGTTCATGAAAACTTTAACTGCAGCAAAATGTAATTAAGCAACGTCACATATATAATTAATTATTTTAATGACATTGATGTATATGCCACAAGCCCAGGCCATGTTTACTGCCAACATGGTCAGCATGTATGTCATTGAGATCCCTTTGAATTTCAATGGTACAATGACCTTTAGAGGGATGGCCTATCATGAGGCAGGTGTATCATAAATTACCTTTATTTGCTGCATGGCAAGGTGAACTTTGGTGAGTGGGGCCTTATGTATATGCATTTACCATTGTAGTCTCAACTTTAATATTATCTACAAACTATGACAATTGTTACTTGTACTTCGTAGACTGTTAGTGGGTATATTTGTCACCAACATGTCTTGTGTGTTTGCAGACATTAGCTGTCTCAGCCCTGTGTCTAGACCACATTTCTCCCTCCTGAAATGCTGATGGCTCACTCAAGGAATCAATGCCTCTAGCCCTGCCATCACTGTTGGATAAGTCGGACGCTGTAAGCTGACAATGGTTTCCCACCACGCCCAGATCCAGCGCTACAACCGCCACTACGGCAAGGCCGTTGTCACCGGTCTCTTTGGTTGTCGGTGGCAACGCTACAAGCAGTCGAAGGATGACACTCCAAAGGTTGGTGACAGTGCTGGTGGGGGACTCGTGTCAGTTGACATAACTAGAGATTAGTGACAACAGGATTTTACATAACCACACCTTGGTCTGTTTGGCCTCATACCAACTCCTTCATTCAACTTCACTTTGTTGTATCACTTGAGTACTGTAGTTCTGTGGCCTGTGTTACTGAATTGCTGACTCCTGTGAGTTCCAAGAGACAGGGTAAACAATGAGTCAGTGACAATGTAAATAGCACAAGCATGCACTACTCAGAATGTTGAGGGAAGACTGCAACAGTTTGGGGGTCATTCCAATATGGAGATTTTGTGTTAACATTAGTGGAAGAC
Organism: Lamellibrachia satsuma; assembly: GCA_033239005.1. NCBI lineage: Eukaryota > Metazoa > Annelida > Polychaeta > Sabellida > Siboglinidae > Lamellibrachia > Lamellibrachia satsuma. The sequence continues at coordinate 66,241 of BSQZ01000081.1, read as the reverse complement.
ATGTTGTTGCATGACCTACTTGAGACTACTTTGTCCTGCTTACAAATGTTTAATGGTGCAGAATTGTGGATATAGCATGCAGTGATGTACGTGACTTCGCCTGTTGATAACATCTATTAATTAAGTCTAATTTGTTTGATTGTTTTATCTTTCTATGGCAAGCAGTTTGTATAGTATCTTACATTTATTGTTTATATATATATATATATATATATATATATATATATATATATAATTATAATTATATATTTAGCATTCCTGTTAGGCTTAATTAGAAATAGCATAATGTAATATGCTATATATGGTGCTATATAGGTTTTGTATTTTATTATTATTTCTTATTGTAGCGTGACATCGCATGGATCATCCTGCTGTTCTTCACGACGGCCTTCCTCGCTTTCTGGTTCTACTTCTGGCTCATGGCTGGCAACAGTCACGATAGCGTCAACTGGTCAGTCTCTCACTGGGCAGTGTGGCCATAAGGTCAAAGATTTCGCAGTTTTATGGGTACATCACACTGGACTATGCTATTTTTTTGAAAGAGCATACAAGCTAATTAGCTATTTTTTTTACAATTTGCAATTTTTTTTGCACAGTTACTAAAATGTTATAGGATAAGTTGAATGTGTCTGGAGGTGGTGGAGTTTGTACAACTCAAATGTTGTGTGGCCCAAAACACCTATTCCAAATGTGCTGACACTACATATATATATATATATATAATATATATATATATATATATATATATATATATATATATATATATATATATATATATATATATATATATATATATATATATATATATATACATAACCCTTGCTATCTATAAATGTAATATTCAGATGTGAATCACAAATTTATCTGATTCACCAGATTACAGTGCAAAACAAAACAATTATCTATCCAGCCATGAGCTACATACCTTCATAACTACTAACAAGCCAGGTGGCAGCACAATGTCACAAATAACTACAAACTGGCATCATTACCAGATGGCAGCACAATGTCACAAATAACTGGTGGGTGACAAATTAGGTTCCTGCTGCTTCATTGTCAACTTATAACATAATTGTTATCAGATCATGATGTGATTAAAGATGCTGCTTAATCAATTTGATGATCCATAAGGAAGCTAGTGTTGGGTTAGTTTAAGTCATTTCCTTTGATTATCCATTTTATAATATGCCAGTTGCAACAGACTATGGATAGTGAACACTTGTAGACATTGCGTCTTGTGTTGACAATTTTGTTTTATTTGACCAGGCATATGTGGACGAAGTTGGGGAAGTGGTATGACTGGCACCAGGTGGTGCTAGTGGTCACATCGATCACGTTACTTTATGTGGCAATCCTGGTGGTGAGTATACACACTAATGTGTTCCTCTTCATCGCTTTCTTTCTCACCTGTCTTTCCCTGTGCTGCTTCATTTAGTGGATAATATGTACAGTCTAACTTGTGATGAACGCAGTGGAACATTGCCCATGCACAGTAAGTTTTATAGTTTTGGTCATGTTTTGCCCTCCGTTATGTGCCCTTGCTTTTCATAATTATTTTATATTTTTATTCGGTGTATGACATGTGTATCTAAATAGTTTTTACTTGTATTTTACATACATACGTATATATATAATATATATATATGGACTTTTGTCTAAAATAAACACATATTATTAATATTATTATCATTATTATAAAGTAGACATTTTTACAGAGGAGAGTAGTTGAGGTTCCATCTGTGGTAGGGTTGAAATGTCATGACATTAACAGGGAGGTTTAAAATTGTGCAGTTTTGGCCAAAATAATTAAAACAAATCTTGTATAAATGTGACATGTTCATACTGTTTAGGTGCTGGCGTTCTGTTACGTGGGTCTGGGCTACAAAGTGTTTTGTACTGTGTAGGTGCTGGCATTCTGCCATGTGGGTCTGGGCTACCAAATGTTTTGTACTGAGTAGGTGCTGGCATTCTGCCATGTGGGCCTGGGCTACCAAATGTTTTGTACTGAGTAGGTGCTGGCATTCTGCCATGTGGGTCTGGGCTACCAAGTGTTTTGTACTGTGTAGGTACTGGCATTCTGCCATGTGGGTCTGGGCTACCAAGTGTTCCTCCACTACATTCACCGCATGATCCTGCTCCTGGTGCTGGCCGCTTGTGTCGCCGTGATCTTTGTCGTCCAGTCCGTGTGGGCCGAGGGCTTCCAACTCGAGCTCATCTCTGTCATGGTAAGATACAGTGACTTACAACTATGTTGTTTATTTAATCTGCTTTTCTACACTTTTTGGAGTTCGTTCAAAACATGTCATATGATGTATGTAAACTTCTGTGTATTAATTTTTCATTTTAACTTGTTCATGTGTATGCAGTGCACTTATAAATCATGTTGAGTTGGGTGTTTTCCTTGTCAGATCACTGGGCCGTTCCTCCAAGTGTCCGCCGTGGTAGTGATGACATTCCTCACATGGTTTATAGCAGGGCAACTGATCCTACTGCAGTGTGCATGTAAGTACAATTGATCCTACTGCAGTGTGAATGTAAGTACAACTGATCCTACAGCAGTGTGCATGTAAGTACAACTGATCCTACTGCAGTGTGCATGTAAGTACAACTGATCCTACATCAGTGTGCATGTAAGTACAACTGATCCTACATCAGTGTGCATGTAAGTACAACTGATCCTACTGCAGTGTGCATGTAAGTACAACTGATCCTACTGCAGTGTGCATGTAAGTACAACTGATCCTACATCAGTGTGCATGTAAGTACAACTGATCCTACGCCAGTGTGCATGTAAGTACAACTGATCCTACATCAGTGTGCATGTAAGTACAACTGATCCTACTGCAGTGTGCATGTAAGTACAACTGATCCTACAGCAGTGTGCATGTAAGTACAACTGATCCTACTGCAGTGTGCATGTAAGTACAACTGATCCTACTGCAGTGTGCATGTAAGTACAACTGATCCTACATCAGTGTGCATGTAAGTACAACTGATCCTACAGTGGTGTGCATGTATATACAACTGGTCCTACAGCAGCATGCATGTAAGTACAACTGATCCTAGTGCAATGTGCATGTAAATACAACTGATCCTACGCCAGTGTGCATGTAAGTACAACTGATCCTATTATAATGTGCATGTAAGTACAACTGATCTTACGTCAGTGTACATCTAAGTACAACTGACCCTATGGCAGTGTTCATGTAAGTACAACTGATCCTACATCAGTGTGCATGTAAGTACAACTGATCCTACTGCAGTGTGCATGTAAGTATAACTGATCCTACTGCAGTGTTCATGTAAGTACAACTGATCCTACGGCAGTGTGTATGTAAGTACAACTGATCATACGCCAGTGTGTACGTAAGTACAACTGATCCTACTCCCATGTGCATGTAAGTACAACTGATCCTATGCCAGTGTTCATGTAAATACAACTGATCCTATGTCAGTGTTCATGTAAGTACAACTGATCCTACGTCAGTGTTCATATAAGTACAACTGATCCTACGGCAGTGTGTATGTAAATACAACTGATCCTACATCAGTGTGTATGTAAGTACAACTGATCCTACTGCAGTGTGCATGTAAGTACAACTGATCCTACTGCAGTGTTCATGTAAGTACAACTGATCCTACGCCAGTGTGTATGTAAGTACAACTGATCACACGCCATTGTGTATGTAAGTACAACTGATCCTACTCCAGTGTGTATGTAAGTACAACTGATCCTATGCCAGTATTCGTGTAAGTACAACTGATCCTACGCCAGTGTTCATGTAAGTACATCAGATTCTATGCCAGTGTGCATGTAAGTACAACTGATCCTACGCCAGTATTCATGTAAGTACAACTGATCCTACGCGAGTGTTCATGTAAGCACAACGGATTCTATGCCAGTGTTCATGTAAGTACAACTGATTCTATGCCAGTGTGCATGTAAGTACAACTGATTCTATGCCAATGTTCATATAAGTACAACTGATTCTATGCTAGTGTTCATGTAAGTACAACTGATTCTATGCCAGTGTGCATGTAAGTACAACTGATTCTATGCCAGTGTTCATGTAAGTACAACTGATTCTATGCCAGTGTTCATGTAAGTACAACTGATCCTACGCCAGTGTGCATGTAAGTACAACTGATCCTACGCCAGTGTGTATGTAAGTACAACTGATCCTACGCCAGTGTGTATGTAAGTACAACTGATCCTACGCCAGTGTGTATGTAAGTACAACTGATCCTATGCCAGTGTGCATGTAAGTACAACTGATTCTATGCCAATGTTCATATAAGTACAACTGATTCTATGCTAGTGTTCATGTAAGTACAACTGATCCTACGCCAGTGTGTATGTAAGTACAACTGATCCTACGCCAGTGTGTATGTAAGTACAACTGATCCTACGCCAGTGTGTATGTAAGTACAACTGATCCTACGCCAGTGTGTATGTAAGTACAACTGATCCTACGCCAGTGTGTATGTAAGTACAACTGATCCTACGTCAGTGTGTATGTAAGTACAACTGATCCTACGCCAGTGTGTATGTAAGTACAAATGATCCTACGCCAGTGTGTATGTAAGTACAACTGATCCTACGCCAGTGTGTATGTAAGTACAACTGATCCTACGCCAGTGTGTATGTAAGTACAACTGATCCTACGCTAGTGTGTATGTAAGTACAACTGATCCTACGCCAGTGTGTATGTAAGTACAGACAACTGATTATTAAAGACCCTACATAATAATGATCTGGCTAGAGAGACCTGTCCTCTTGGAATTCTATTGTAACAAAATCCAACAAACTTTTTCTCCATTTGCAACATGTTTTTGTTCATGTAAAAAACTGTCTACACATGGCATCATTGTCATGGAGGAAACTGGTTATACAGTGGATGTTATGCTTTTAGGGCGCAGGATGTGCTGGCTGGGCCTCTACATCACTGTCATGGCGTCCCTCTACTTATCACCTATGTCCATCAACTCTCCGTGTATCGGGCCGTCCAAGGACCTGCCACAGCGCCCCCTGCTGGTAGCACACAGAGGCGCAGCAGCTGTGAGTCTTTGCAGCGATTAGTTTGTAGAATCGGATGAAAAAAGAATTATAGTCAAAACTGTAGTTTTATCTTAATTGTTTTCTTCAGCGTAGAGTGGGTAGTGCCCCACATTGAAAGAGCTTGACAGATCCATTCTCTGTTACAAGTTGATTTTTATATTGTTCTACAGTGCGCTTTGTATTTGTTTTATTGATGTTTAAGTTGCAAACAGGAAATCTACTTTTGTGCGACTGTCCCTGGTCCTATAGTAATACTGGATGTAATGGCCAGTGGTGGGTCTAACATTTTGTGCAACTGTCACTGGTCCTATAGTAATACTGGATGTAATGGCCAGTGGTGGGTCTAACATTTTGTGCAACTGTCACTGGTCCTATGGTAATGCTGGATGTAATGGCCAGTGGTGGGTCTAACATTTTGTGCAACTGTCACTGGTCCTATGGTAATGCTGGATGTAATGGCCAGTGGTGGGTCTAACATTTTGTGCAACTGTCACTGGTCCTATAGTAATACTGGATGTAATGGCCAGTGGTGGGTCTAACATTTTGTGCAACTGTCACTGGTCCTATAGTAATGCTGGATGTAATGGCCAGTGGTGGGTCTAACATTTTGTGCAACTGTCACTGGTCCTATGGTAATGCTGGATGTAATGGCCAGTGGTGGGTCTAACATTTTGTGCAACTGTCACTGGTCCTATAGTAATACTGGATGTAATGGCCAGTGGTGGGTCTAACATTTTGTGCAACTGTCACTGGTCCTATGGTAATACTGGATGTAATGGCCAGTGGTGGGTCTAACATTTTGTGCAACTGTCACTGGTCCTATGGTAATACTGGATGTAACGGCCAGTGGTGGGTCTAACATTTTGTGCAACTGTCACTGGTCCTATGGTAATACTGGATGTAATAGCCAGTGGTGGGTCTAACATTTTGTGCAACTGTCACTGGTCCTATGGTAATACTGGATGTAATGGCCAGTGGTGGGTCTAACATTTTGTGCAACTGTCACTGGTCCTATGGTAATACTGGATGTAATAGCCAGTGGTGGGTCTAACATTTTGTGCAACTGTCACTGGTCCTATGGTAATACTGGATGTAATGGCCAGTGGTGGGTCTTACATCGAGGACATTTGGTTGTCCTGCAAGATTATCCGGAATTAATAGGATCTTGTGTAATCTCTCTTATGTTTATGTGATCATAGATTCGCACTAACAATAGACTTTGTTTATTTCACGTCACGTACGTTTTGTTTCTTTGTAGTTTCACTGAAATTTTAAATAAACCAAACAAAGCCACTGCATTCTAAGCATATTCATATTTAAATTTCCTGTGTAGTTTTATATGTCAGTGTTAATAATTGTGTTTGACTTTGTATTGTCTCAGATCGCCCCAGAAAACACGCTTGAAGCATTCCGCCAGGCCGCAGTCGAGGACGACGTCATTGTCCTTGAAAGTGACATCACTGTCAGGTAGGATGCAGCAGAGTGGATGAGACATTATGTGAATGAGAAAATGTGCAAATGAAATGGTGAGTGTGAATGAGACAATGTGTGACTGAATGAGATAATATGTTAATGAGACACCTTGTGAATGAGACCTTGTGTGAATGAGACCACATGTAAATGAGACAGTGTGTAAATGAGATAATGTGGTGACAACATTTTCTACTTTGCTTTCTACTGGTGTGATGCAGTTACGATGGCGTGCCTTTTGTGATGCATGACGGAGACCTGCGACGGACCACGAATGTCGCGACTGTGTTCCCAGAAAGAGCTCACATGAAGGCGTGTCAGTTCAACATGACAGACCTCAAGCGCCTCAGTGCCGGTGCATGGTTCCACAAGGTTAGTGCTGGTGCATGGTTCCACAAGGTTAGTGCCTTATTGTCGGTGCATGGTTCCACAAGGTTAGTGCCTTAGTGCTGGTGCATGGTTCCACAAGGTTAGTGCCTTAGTGCTGGTGCATGGTTCCACAAGGTTAGTGCCTTAGTGCTGGTGCAAGGTTCCACAATTACAATGGTCACGCTACTGTAATAGTATATTCCTTGTTATAACTAGTCACTATCAGGCTAAATTATGACATGATGTGGTTTCACTTGTAGAAAGACCCATTTGATAGATACAGTGTGGTCTGTCTTGTAGAAGGACCCATGTGGTAGACGTGATGTGGTCTCACTTGTAAAAAGACCAGTTTTTGTAGACATGATGTGGTTTGTCTTGTGGAAGGGCCCATTTGGTAGTCATGATGTGGTCCATTTTGTAGAAGAACCAGTTTAGTAGACATGGTGTGGTCTCACATTTGGTAGGCGTGATGTGATCTGTCTTGTAGAATTACCTGTTTGGTAGGTATGATGTGATCTGTCTTGTAGAATTACCTGTTTGGTAGATATGATGTGGTCTGTCTTGTAGAAGGACCCGTTTGGCACAGCATCGTCCCTGACGGCCGAGCAGCGCGCTGTGTTTGCCAACCAGAGCATCCCAACACTGGAGGAGTATCTGATGGTGGCAAAGGAAACCAACAAGTCCGTCTTGTTTGACATCTACTTTGACCTGCCGCCTGGTGCGAAACACCCGCACGCTGGATTCTATGGCCAGCGAGTTGTTGACGTTATTCTTAGTTCAGGCATCAATAATAGCCAGGTAATGCAGCATTCTGAAGGAACTGTTTCATGGGACACATTACATTTACACAAAGGCAGCCGCAGTACCGAGTTTGACTCTCAAATATTGTTGACTTAAAAACGTTGAAGAATGATTAGAACAGTTTTTACTGTACTGTTTCAATATTTAAGATAAGCCATTTAATTCTATATGTATTCTACATATATAGGTTCTGCAAACTGCTGTGCAAACTGTCAGTTAATAAAGGATGTCATAAGATCTAATATCTCCACTACTATAGCACCCACTCTCCTCTTGTGTTGCCAGGTCTGGTGGTTGTACAAAGGAAGATACAACAATGCGGAGAACTTCACCAGTGTTGCAACGGAGGGATCGGCCACGTCCCTGGTCAGGGAAGGTGTCTTCATTGTCAACGCTGGCTTTGGCCATGTCACCTGGAACAACATTCGGTGGGTGCAAGACGACAAGACAGAGACAAGTCTCGGCATGGATAATAATTACACTGGTAGCTAAATCTAACTGATTTTTAGAGAGAACACAGCTAGAGATTATACAGAATAAAATTACTGAGTGATCTTATGCACCAACTTGGCTACGAAGGGGATAAATAAGTAAGTAAGTTTACACTTGTGTAGCACTTGTTTCACAGTTGATCTGCTGCTTGTAGAGACTACAAGACACATAACATTACAACGAATGTTTGGGTCGTTGACTCCGCGTGGCTCCACTCCCTCTACTGGTGCATGGGAGTGTCGTCTGTCACTACCAACAGGTGTCGCTACTTGGCTGGCCGAGAGAGACCAGTCTGGCATCTCGTAAGTGATCCTGTCCATGTTTCCTAGCATATCTACAGTTCGCTTAGTAGACCATCACCTATGGTGTGAGCTCCTTCTGGGAACTCACTCGCGACATTCGTGGTCGGTCACAGGTCTCTGTCATGCATCACAAACGGCACGCCATCGTAACCGCATCACACCAGTGGAAAGCAAAGTAGAAAATGTTGTCACCACATTGTCTCATTCACACATTGTCTCATTTACATGTGGTATCAGGATATACCAGCTACAAATAATAAAAATTAAACTATATTCGATGGCTGGGGTAGCTAACACATTAGTTAGACAAATTATTTTTTTTAATTATTATTTCTATTTAATTTTCACTTTTGTAATATGTAAGGAAATATAGAATTGAATGTCCATAATCATACTGCACTGAATATTTTATTTATCTTAAGGGAGATCCCCATAAAATTTTTTTGAAACAGTAACATTGTATATCCATAGTACTGATGACGTGGCACAAATTACAGCAAATGTCTCATTGGTGTAGAAATAGTCATTGAGTTAAGAAAT
>BSQZ01000081.1:12208-52208 GCA_033239005.1 Lamellibrachia satsuma | reverse complement strand
TTGTTCATAGTGTAATTTGATCTCTGAATTGTCGAGTACTTATACATGTGCTGACCAACTGGTTATACCCGGTCTTGCCTGCACCATTTGAATGTGTAAATAAAAACAACTAAAATTGCCGTTGATTCCTATTATTTGCTTCAAACTCCCTCTTCAATTTATTTAGCCCCTCATAAATCAGGTTTAGCAAGACAAGATTTAACAATATTGCCATCCACAACTACAAGATGGCGCCACGTAGTGAATGTAATGTAAGTCACTCACGATTTCACCATTGCCACAACTTACAATTGGTGGGTAAATTCTGCACATCGTCATTTCAGTTGGTAAACTTGTATTTTTTTAAATAAATATCTCAATTTCAATCGCATACAGTTTAACAAGATTGCCATCCCAAAACAACAAGTTCCAGATGGCAAGTGGACAAGGAAGCTATTGGCTTATCGAAAGTCCAACAATGTTATCATCTATATATAGCCCACCCTTATCAGATACCTGTCAATTTTATTTTTAAACATACTACACTAGCATTAACGCAATCGTTTGAGAGTTTGTTCCATTCATTTATCATCCTCTGTGAGAAAGAGTACTTTCTCATGTCCAACCTACACTGTTCCTTAACTAATGCTGCTTTGTGTCTTCTGGTGCTACTGCCTTCTTTAAGTTTGAATAACATATTCCTATCAATATCATAATAACCATTCAATATTAAACACTTCTATTTGGTCTCCCTTTAAGACTTCTTGATGTTAAACTCTATATAATGTGAACAGTTCTCAAGGTTTAATGAACGGTGCGTCTATTATTAAGACCATCAAAGGTCTGAATAGCCTTATGTATATAGTATAGAACCAGGAATGAAAAGTAATTTTATAGTTTGTTGGATGATTTTATCAAAACTAAACAACACATTTGTACAAACGAGCTAGCATGTCATAGGCGATACTCGGTTAGTTAGATTAATTGCGGAATTATTCTAGCCCTTTAAGGACCTTTAAATACAATTGGTCTTAAATGTATTCGGTAGGTGGCTCTGTAAGCGGAAATGTGCCGTTTCCTGGTCAACCACGTGGCGCCACTTTTGAAGCCAACCTTTCCGATTTGCATAAAACTATAAATTTAATATTGTAGAATGTCAATGTGTTATTGTATATGCAGCTGACCTTTGCGCACCTAGATGACCAAACTTCGACGAACTATGTGGGCCACACGATGTCAATGAGATGAGTTACGTTGTATTAATTCCATTTAACAAGCTAGATATAAGTATTCCAATGTAGACATTGCACTGACTTCATCTAGTTTAACAAAATCCACAAAACAAGATGTCTCGTAGGTATTGAAGTCTGTTTTGTGATCTCAATCAATGTACAATTGTCTACGACTACGTGACTGTGTATTTTAATGGTGCTTATCTTCCAATCACGGAAACCAAGTCCAAGAAGCAAGGCCAAGGTTGCAAAAAAACACTTGTCGCCGCGTGCGTTCAGTTTGCCGGTATAGGGCAAACATTCACAGTGTCAATGGAGTCGCGAATTGCGTCTTTTCTTCGTCTAATGTATTTTTAAGAGCTAGGAATACATTCACGCGAAAGCACAAATCTAAGACTAACAGGGGGTATGGGTGTCCATTTTTAAAGCAAACTTATCTTTTACGATCTGATGCATTTTCGGGTATAAATAAAACGCTTAAGAGATTGCCCCTCCAGCCATGGAGATAAACATAACCGACCTACTCGACACCAATCCCTGGTAAAAGGTGGATATGAACCTTCAGTATATTATATGTGCATAATCATAGTTTTAATGTTTTAATGCTAGAATTTTGCAGTTTATTAATATTGTTTACATGCGTCAATGACCCGTTTATTATATAATAGCAAAATTAGTGCATTTCGTCTCAAATCAACCAAAATAAGAAAATCTTGTTGCACTCACATTTTTTTATTCAAATAATCTGCCAAAATTTAATTTGTATTTTGGTATCCGGAGGTGGCTGGAATAAGCTCGTATTAAGCTTATTTATGAAATCATGGATCAATTACTGGATTTGTGTTGTTTTTACCATTGTAGTATGGGAGGGAGACATGATGACCTGCAGAACAGCTGCTCGGCGTCAGTCTGGGAGGGAGACATGATGGCCTGCAGAACAGCTGCTCGATGGTATTAATTAAATACTGTCGATCCAGCATCACTTTACATTCACCCCGGTTATATTATATGGTCACGTGGAAGTTTATGTTGTCACAGGACAGTCACACGTGATTTCAATAGTAGAGTAAGGTGGGGCAAAGCGCCCACGTTGGGGCATAGCGCCCATGCCACTATCTTGGCAAATATTGCATTTGGTGGCTCCATATATCGATCAAATGATTAGTTACTGACTCCTGACGACACATCAACGTGCTATGGCTTTATAGATTCGAACACGATGTAAATACAGCTGATTTACCGTTTCTTTGTTATTTGTTATAAAATCGCTTCCATATTAATTAACCAATTGCCACTAAATGGTTATGAATTTTGAAAAGCTTGGAATAACTTTCTAAGCTATGTTATATAACATGAATTTCCATGCCTTCAGTTACGGTGAGCGATAAAAGAAAATTCATGATTCAAAGCGTTCTCAGCATAGTCGACAGTGGGGCATAGCGCCATCTTTGAATTATGGCAAAGTAGCACTGTGAATACATTTTAGATGGCATGTTGTTGTGTAAATACAATATACAATATACAGTATATATATATATATATATATATATTATATATATATATATATATATATATATATATATATATATATATATATATATATATATATATATATATATATATATATATATATATATATATATATATATATATGTATAATATCAGTTTTTGTGTTTAGCGCACACACAAAGACACACAATTGTGTATAATATTGTGTGTGTGTGTGTGTGTGTGTGTGTGTGTGTGTGTGTGTGTGTGTGTGTGTGTGTGTGTGTGTGTGTGTGTGTGTGTGTGTGTGTGTGTGTGTGTGTGTGTGTGTGTGTGTGTGTGTGTGTGTGTGTGTGTGTGTGTGTGTGTGTGTGTGTGTGTGTGTGTGTGTGTGTGTGTGTGTGTGTGTGTGTGTGTGTGTGTGTGTGTGTGTGTGTGTGTGTGTATGTGTGTGTGTGTGTCCGTGTGAATTTTAATGATATAATTTTATCAAACATTCTCTTGATGATTAGCGGTTATAGCATGTTCGTTTAATTTGGATGAACAAATCCAACAGCACGTCGTTATAGCACATGTCGCTACACTGGAGCCACCAGCGAACTGCATTCAGTTTCCCTGGTGCGATATCGTTCTTTGTTCCTGTTTCATTTGGTTTGTAGGTGCATTATGTATTTGCATTAAATAAAGTTATGTATTCTTGTTATTACATAATCATTTTGTAGCCTATTGATAACATAAAACATACATGCAATTCCATATGGGACATAGCGCCCATCCCATGTGCGCTTTGCCCCACCTACGGGGCAAAGCGCCCAAATCGGGTGCATGCGCATAATTAATCACACTACAAAAACATGTTATTCGAATCATGTTAGATTAGCGTGACATATACTCCATATAGTTACCGACATATTGCAGATAGTTGTAGGTATATATCATTAAATGGAGCCAACCGTTACGACGATATTAGTTACCCTGGGCGCTATGCCCCACCTTACTCTAAGTGTCTTTTCGCGCTAAGAGAATATGTCGGCGCATGATGGTATTAATTAAATACTGTCGATCCAGCATCACTTTACATTCACCCCGGTTATATTATATGGTCACGTTGAAGTTTATGTTGTCACAGGACAGTCACACGTGATTTCAATAGTAAGTGTCTTTTCGCGCTAAGAGAATATGTCGGCGCATTCGTCGGCGCAACGAAATATACGCATGTCTTTGACGGATCTGATTGCGACTGCGCTTTCTTCAGCTTAACACGCGGATGTTTCGCGAATATTTGAAAGGTTGGGGAATGTGTCTGCCTTGATTCATTTGCGCCGGTGGCGGGAGTCACGGATGTAGGAGGCCGGTCGGAGAATACACCTTCTTCGATGTAACAGAAGACTTATGACTTTGGTCAGAAACAGCAGGCGGCGTCGCCATCATCGGCGCAAATGGCTGAATTTTCGGGTGTCTTGGTCGGTCGTAGTGTTCGTCTGAGCCTCCTTCGGTGTAACAGACGAAGAATTCGAGTCACAGTTGAACGTCAATTATACAACTGTTTGTAAACGCACCCATGATTAAATCACAATTTACGAATAAATGTTAGTTAAATACGCTTCGGAAATTGTATTGCTTTATTATTTTATTCATCTCCACTAACTTAGATAGCATTGAAGAAAGAAAGACAGTGTATACTGTTCCCACACAAAAGCATGCGGATTACTGATAAACCGGATAATTGAAGAACGCATGAACGAGGCAAGATTTTACTGGTATTTTTATGTTGGTTGATGTGTTGATTCAGTTGTGGATAAATAATATCAATCAGCTTATGCAATAATATAATAATATAATACAATAATGTTTTATTTCAGGCAAGAGCCCATAATATTATAAATACATATAGGTAAAAAACCATACATATACACACATGATGAACAATAGAGGTACATGTAGTGAGAAAAAAATATATACATGACGTGTATTAAAAATATATATAAGATAAGTCAGGATAAAAAAATATATTTGTATAAAAGTACAAACATCATGAATTAAAAGCATACAATTGATCAATCCAATGTTTAATCAATGGACTTCGATAATAAATAAAAGTATGAAGATAATTCACAAAAGTACATTGTCGGATTTTTCCAACCGGCATGAAAGGCTAAAAATTGATGAGCGAATACGTTCATTAAAGGATTTAACATAATTAGTAGCGAACATATGGTTTGCACTACAGTGGGGTGACAGGTTGTGTATAATTATAAAACTATTGTTATAAGCGACAGTAATACCTTTCAGACTCTGCTTTTTAAAATGACACCAGAGACTTGAGGTGTGCATTGAACCACAGTATGAATTAAATAAAGTTGTTTTAATGGAATTGTTGCATAAGTAAAATATGTTCTGGCTAAAGCATTTGCCTGAGCATAGATACATCTTTTCTGCCTGGCAATATCGTCATCATCACTAAGATTATTGTTTATAATATGGCCAAGGTATTTACATTTCTCAGTGTAAGGTAGTGTATGGTTATTGATAACAACAGGATGAATATTTTTCTTGTCCCTAGGTTTGTTATCAATAACCATACAGAAAGATTTGTTGGCGTTGTATGTTATAGCAAACATATTGCCATACTCGGCACAACAATCGGTGAGTTTTCTCAACCCCGCAACACTAGGTGAAAAAACACAAAGGTCATCGGCATACATCATATGATTCATTATGGTTCCTGCATAAAGACAACCAATTTGTAATTTATTCAAATTTACACTTAAGTCATCCATGTAAACGTTAAAAAGATGTGGAGAAAGGATTCCACCCTGCTTAACACCGTTTGAAACGGTAAAAACATTGTGAGAAGCTACAACACCATCTGACAGTGAATTTCTGGGTTCTGTACCAGTAATAAAGAATGCGAACAATAAAAGAAGGATATCCCCGGTCAATTAGTTTGGTGAAAAGCTTACTATGATTGACTTTGTCAAATGCCTTAGAGGCATCCAGCATGGTAACATACATAGATGAGCCATTTGCTATGTAGTGTCGAAAGAGTTCTTTTAATAAAAATATGAGCATTTCAGTTGAGTGATGCTTTTTAAATCCAAATTGGTTTACACGTGTACATAAAAAAGTAGAAACCCTGGATAATATCAAGGATTCAAATAATTTACTAGCCATTGTGGCTAGAGCAATGGGTCGGTAGTTGTTGTTATCAGACAGGTCACCCGCTTTATTTTTAATTATGGGGGCTATGATTGTAATCATCATAGCATCCGGTAAAAAACCGTGAATTAACATGCTACTATATAAAAGTGACATGAGAACATGAACTTTTTCATTCGCATATTTAAAATGTTCGTTACTTACACTATCATAACCCGGGGCTTTGCCTACAGGCATTGCATGTATTATATCCTGAATTTCCTTAACATTAACAATCATTTGAACATTAAGCTGTACATTGCTACAGTATTCATTGATCTTCTTGATGTTGACTGGTGAGCCAGGTATAGAGTTATGTAGGGACTGGTAATGATGAAGTCACATATTCTTTACATTTTCGACACCGGAAGCACGGCCAACATTGCTAGGATTTGGCAACCTGGCATTATTCATATGTTTTATGTCCTTCCAGAAGTTTTTGAGGTCATTATTACATAGTTTAGAAGCAAGTCTTTCAGCTTTAAGAATTTCGGCATTTTTTTCACATAGTATTTTGTTGCGTTTAAAATGAGCGCGTCTAATTTTCATTATATCATTCAAGGGACCATGTCGAGGACTCCCAGCAGAACGCCAGAAGAGAAAGGATTCTCTAGCAGCCTGATGGGAGTCTCTGACTAGGTCGTTCCAGCCAAGAACAGTATACTTAGAAGACGTGTTGTTAGCCTTAGTAGGGATTACCTCTGCAGCGTCTTTGAGTGATTTTATAATATCATTGTAAAGATTGCTTAGCAAAGTGCGATGGGCTTCATCATTAAAATTAGGGTTAGTACATCTTAAAACCTCATGAGGTACATCAATAGCAGATAAAAGCAAACCAGTTTGTGTATGATAGTTATGGAGATCCTGGGGGTGGCAGCATTCCACACAGGACGAGGTGCTTGAATTTGCTCCTGTATGGTGGCTTCAGAGGAATGTAATAACTTGACATATAGAAAAGCATAGAGGTAAGTGGTCGGAAGAGACGCAATCATATTTAACTTCCATATCAGATACTGATGAGTGACTAGAGTGGGTGGTGAGCATGTGGTCGAGCCAGCTCCTTGAGCCGTGCGCATCACTAACATATGTAAAAGCATCAGAGGGGAGAAGCAATGTGTCACTTGCAATAAGGTGACAGTCGTTTATAAAAGCATTGAGAAATGGAGTAAAAAGACTGGGGTTCTTAATATCCGCATTAAAATCACCAATGATGAATATATTGGTTGATTCAAATGAATCGCTTATGGCCTGGATTTTGCCTAAAATTTCTAGATATTCATCAGCATTGTCATCAGTCTGAATTGGTAGATAGACATTAAGAAGTAGAATAGTGGCATTAGAGGTGGTAATGTTTAGACCCAGGAGTCTCTTCTCATCAACATAAATCAACGGTTCAATAAAGGGGTCGAGTGAACGCCTCCATAAAAAGCAGAGTCCACCATGAGGACGTCCACTCAAACCATCACCGTAATCAATGGAAGTAATTCCTCTGGCGCTAAAGTCAGAGTGAACAGAATTAAGGAAAGAAAGGCTCTGTTTAGAGAGCCAGTGTTCCTGCAGAGCAAGTATATCTAAAGAGTTTAAGATGTCAACCACGTCAAAAGCACTGTTCCGTATACTTCTGGAGTTAAAGGAAGCAATACGGAGGGGAAAGTCTATTAGTGGGTTGAATCTGTTAGTGTGTGTTTCCTAGGTGGGATATACCGTCCAATCTTTGTTCCAGCAGGCCATATGTTATATTATATATATTATTTTATTCGTTACGACGAACATATTATAATTTTTATGCTTACAAACGTGAGACTGACATGACAGTCGTGTCCTGCTGACCACATGGATTTGCTGACTTTTTACGAACATTGAGAGTAATAATATATATAAAAAAACGCAACAGTTGACAGTCAATGCTGCATTCCCCGGGGACAATAATCTGCCTCCCACTGACACGAAACACTAACATCACGTCGGAATATTGAGAATTCGCTCCAGTGGACGTTTCTCGCTCTGTTAAATTCATGAAATACGTAAATTCACTGGAATAACAGTTTACTCCCGTCAGACGACACGCGTCGAATAAGTGGTGCCCCTTTCAACATTACCCTATACATTTTAGGTGATGATTATTTAATAAAAGATGTCGAAAGGACACGGACGGAAGTTTCCGATCGGAGAATGTGTCCGCTCAACGAATGGACGTTTCCGTGTTTTTGACCGTTCTTAACTTCGTCACGGACGGAAGTTTAGCGTCTTTGGCCGATCGTAGCGTTCTTCCGCACTTTCATCTGGGTAACGGACGTAAGATTCGCTTGTCGTTGGACGGTCGAACATACATCAACACTTCATTTGCTTGGCTGGCGGAAGTATCGCGTGGTTCTGACTAGTCGGTGCAGGTGTCCACGATTGATCTTCCGTAAGTGATGAAAGCTTATCGACGCGTGTGATGGGCGTTTCGTGTGCGTTTGTCCAGTCGGAACGAGCGTCCGCTCTTTCATCTACGTCACAGACGGAAGTGTCGCATGTCTTTGGCCGATCGGAACGAGTGTCCGCCCTTTCATCTCCCTAAAGGACGGAAGTTTCCCGTTTATTTGGCCATTGGTAGCGAGCGTCCGCTCTTTCATCTCAGGAACGGACGGAAGTCTAGCACTTCATTGGCGTCACTGGCGAAAGTTTCGCGAGTTTCTGACCAGTCGCTGCATATGTCCACGCTCTCGCATGCGTAAGTGACGGAAGTTTAGCGACGCGTGTCATGGACATTTCGCGTGTGTTTGTCCAGTCGGAGTGTGTGTCCGCGTTTTCAACTGTGTGACGAACGGAAGTTTCTTTGGTTGATTGGAGCGTGCGTGCGCTCTTTCATCTCCGTCACTGATGGAAGTTTGGCGTTTTTTTGGTTGATCGGAGTGTGTGTCCGCCCATACATTCTCGAAACGGACGGAAGTCTCGCAAGTCTTTCACCAACCGGAATGTGTATCCGCCCAAAAATCGACATCTACTGCAGGCATTTAGGCATTCCATCTGTCTTGCCTGGCAGTTTCTCTGTCCAACTCCTTTCATTGATGTTCCCACAAGGCATCTCGCATCAGTCACAGCTGGAAATAAAACAACGCTTATTGAATGTATCTTCGCGCTATAATCATGCTGATGTTAATACACACGTACGCATATATACAAATATACACTCATACGTACACTACCTGTATATTATATATATATATATATATATATATATATATATATATATATATATATATATATATATATATATATATATATATATATATATATATATATATATATATATGTGTGACATTCTGCCTCTGTCCAAATTCCTCCAGCTCTCCTGACGACATTGTCACTGCGATGCTCTGTTTTTGACGTGATGTGGCACCATTGAAGAGATTCGTCAGATCGGTTCGGAGAAGTTTGCTGTCCTTCAGTGGTTGCAGTGGTCTCTCTCCTGCCTTGACTCTTGATGTGTGAAGTCTTCGCGTTTCAAACAGGAACTACAACATTCTCGACTACACACGCAACACGTCCTTTCCACACAGTAGTCTCCCGAAATGCCCACGTGTGAAAGTGAAGATTGTGGAGCAAAAGCAGGAGTAATGAAAAGGAAACCACACAAGCACGACAAAGAGGAAATGGTCATGCAAATATTGAGCACACAGATCACTCTTATATCTACCCCCACCATTCTCTCCACGGCACGTTCCACGCAGTACCGCTACACTTCCTACGTATGACGCCGCATGCACCTCCGTGATGTTCCCATCTTTCATTTCTATAAATTGTGCGCTTCAAGAAAGAAATTGTAGATCACAGATCTAACAGTCACGTTATACATTTAGTGAATTGTAGAATTGTCCTTTGTTGTAAATTATTGCAGAAATTAAATAAATTCTAGACTGCGTTGAAACATGAAGAATAATCAATTTCAGTATAAAATATTGTGTGTTGTTGTTATATAATTCGTGACCTGTGTATATTCTACATTCCTGTCACTGAGATTTGAATCACTGTCTAAATCACGGGTAGCATATTCCTATTAGGGAAACAGAATCTCTTTGGTACACAATAAACTCTTACAGTATATCAAACACATTCACATGGCTGCTAATTACAAATTAAACAACACACACCTGTGTTCGAAATAAATGGCCCACACCCACGACATGACGTATTGTACTTTGAGGTAATTTGCCTTGTGGCCAAATTAAAACTAATGTACATTTAGTGATAACGTAAGGATCCAAAGAAATGCTGAACACAAGTTGATGACCACCAATTGCAGAGTAATGTTAACAAAACTACTGCGTTGAAGTAACACTTTATAATGAAATTTATAACAAATAATGAGTATTTTATAAGTAGTAATAATTTAATAATTAGTTAATGCCCGCATTTTATAAGCCATTTTGCCATGCGCAGAGTGCAACGCACGTTGAGCAACGATTGTTGGACGATCGACACATCAACTAAAAACAGTGCTTTTGTTTCTGCAGAGTGGGACACAATATCAAATGTTCCACACAATTTTCTCACATATACATCACCAAAAGCAAACGTAAAACGCATTTGAAACAAAGTTGCACTATATGCCAAAACGAACTGCTTCATTTCTTTACATTTGTAACCTAAACTCTGCGGATGATGGATATTTAATCGAGCGCTTTTTGTGTATTTCTTTTAACTGTCGTTACAAGATAACACACGTTACTCTTATTTTACCATCTGCTGTTAGGTGACATGGTAAGAGAAAGAACTGTTTGGCGAATTTAAGGGGTTTGATTTATGCCTTACGACAAAACAAATATAACAATCCGAGTCAGTACACATTCTAGCAGGATGTGGAATATACTTTGTTTCGAGCTACACATTATTGGCTCCGAAATATCCTGTATCTACACGGACGTTGAGATTGCAAGTATGTATGGGAAAGGGGGAGAGCCAAATATGCTAGGGAGAACAATCAACGTGAGAAGAACTAGGGACAACATATCCAGCATATGACAAGTCAAGTATTTTTTTGTAGGTATGTATGTATATATATATATATATATATATATATATATATACATACAAACATATATACGTATATATATATATATATATACATAATAACATATATATTATATATATATATATATATATATATATATATATATATATATATATATATATATATATATATATATATATATATATATATATATATATATATATATATATATATATATATATATATATATATATATATATATATATATATATATAACATATATATATATATATATATATATATATATATATATATATATATATATATATATATATATATATACAAACATATGTACGTATATATATATACATATATAAACATATGTACGTATATATATATAGATATATATATATATATATATATATATATATATATATATATATATATATATATATAATATGGAAACATGAAATTGGACAACTTCGCTGTATAGTTAATTTAGGTGTAAAATGTACTCTTTGATGTAGGCGGGTATAGAAGGCAACATACATAATTAGTAAGATTATTCTATTTGAATTATAACAATTATGTTCCTATTTCTCAACAACGTTTGACATCCTCATATGCTATATGTTTTGATTTAGAAACATTTTCTCAAAGGAACAACGTCAGTTTATTGGCACTTACAAAAGGCACTCCAACATATCCTGTCGTTGTTGTAGTCAATGTCTACTGCCGTTGGCTCTCTTATGTCTGTTGACACAATGTTCATGATTTCACTTCCGTCAAGGCGGGACTTGTAAACACCATGTGCACCAGTTGTTGTATGAAACAGCAGTCTGGAATAGGTATATTTAAACAAAGCATTAAAACTCACAAGCTAAGTACATTTTCCTGTCCTAATATTTTCTTTTCTAAAAGTGACACCTTTATAATAATATGTGTTCTTTTACTATGAAACATATTTATTGATGATTACTGCTACTTAGTTGTTCAAATGTTTTAAATTTATCAAATATGTACGTTTCATATTTTTTCACCATCATCATAGACTAAATTTGAAACCTGACCAATAGCTTCAGATGCAGCCACTAAATTACCTCTTTTTCAAATGAACTGCCACACCATATGGCGTGGATGTTGATTGGATGATTGGTTTCCTCCCACTGCCGTCCACGTTGACCATTTCAACTGTTTTGTTGGCGAGTTATCAATTGTGTTATAGCCATTATATAGTTCGTCCTTCGGGTGCGAAGAAGATCACGATGCCATCTGTTCAAAGTAATTATATTGCGATGGGTCCGATGATGGCTGACAAGGCCGATCCTAGCCAGGAATTGTCTGTCACAGTAGTGGCAGGACACTTCTGCAGATTTGTCGGGAGGAAATGTGCTGTTTCTAGACTTTCGTAGTTTACGTCTCCTTGTGGTCTCACTGGTTCTCGTCTGCTCAGAGACAGCAGCGCCATGGGTAACGCTGCTGTGCCGTCTATGACGATCTTGAGCGATGCTCTCCCAGCTCTCAGGGTTAATGTCAAAGCTCTTGATGGAAGCCTCCGTGGTGTTCTTGAAGCGTTTGTTTGGCCGCTTTGGGAAGGCTATCCTGTCAGAAGCTCGCCATAGAGTAACTTCTTTGGTAGGTGTTCCTCCTTCATGCGGATCACTTGACCAGCCCATCTCAGCTGAATTTTCTTAAGGACTGTGTGGGTTCTGATAAATCTTGCCCTGGCGAGGACTTCGGTGTCAGGAATCTTTTCCTGCCACTTAATTTTCATTAATTTTCGGAGGCAGCTCATGCGAAGATGCTTGAGCTTCTTGTCATGGCGGCTGTAGGCTGTCCAGGTTTCACGTGCATAGAGGAGGGATGACAGGATGACTGCTTTGTATACCTTCAGTTTGGTCTCCAGACTGATTCCCCTGCGTTCCCAAACATTTGAGGGAAATATGCCAAATGTTGCACTTGCTCTGGCGATCCTGGTATCCACCTCGTCATCGGTGTGTACTGCACGAGATAGGATGCTACCAAGATAGGTAAACCTATCAACAGCAGATAGCTTCTGAGTATTGACAGTGATGGTGGGCTCAGCGTATACTTTCACTGGGGCAGGCTGATGCATTACTTCAGTATTTTTCGTGCTGATAGAACTGGTGTCAGAAAGTATGCATTGGTAGCCACAACTCCCGGAGAACGCTGATCGAATATGACATCCTACACGGTTTTGTATTGGGCCCAATTCTGTTCTCCATTTACACTTTGACCTTGGTAGCACACTTCAAGACACATAACCTGCAAAACCATCAACATGCCGCTGCAGCTTCGGGTGCAGTTGTTCACATCGAGTGATGCACCGAAGAAGCGAGCAGTGGATGATTCGCCACAATCTCCTGCTAAACGATGATAAGACCAAGGCTATTGTCATCGCACCTCCGAACCGCAAACACTTGCAAGCCATGTCATGTGTTAACGTGTGCATATATAAAGTTGCCCCATCACCGACCATCCGTAACATCGGGATTACCATCGAATGTGGATTATCAATGTCGTCAGACGTGTTGCGCACATACCAATTAGCTTACTTTCAACTGTACAACATGTCAAAGATCAAACACTGTCTCCCATTGATGACTACACCAATGCGGTGTTGTTGTTGACTTCCCGTTCGCTGGCAGATATAGTAGAAAGTACTGGTCCTGGTCCTTTCCACATTACATTGCCTTGCATCAGCATACACAACTGATCTTCTGATACCGTACGCAATTGTGCGAAACCTTCGATCTGCTGATCTGCGTCTGTTGACAGTTCCGCGGTACAAACTTGAATGCTACGATAGACGGGCTTTCTCGGTGTCCGGACCAACACTATGAGACGCTTTGTCGGAATACATAAGACAATCTGATACACAGTCTAAATAAAACAAATATTGAACAACTTTCTATTTAGGTGTGCGTATTTCCTCTGAGGAATAACTGTAAAAGAGGAGACTCTTTACTCTTTTAGTTATTTATTAATTATTATTATTTATTTATTTACTGTACTTAATTAAAACCTAAACAATTATTAAACAAAGTTGTCGCAAACATTTACATCGTGTTCTAATTCCTGAAACATAGTTATAAAAAGAATGCTCACGTTTAGTATTTCTACGAAACAGTTTAAAATACGTGTTGATTACATTTATCTACGCTGTAGCAATGCTGCATTTCACATACGTAAATACATAAACTGCAACAAAACCAATAGTGATGTTATGGATGGGTAAGTAGCTATTCAATAAACAAACTATGTTGTGATAATGTTTACTCCCGCTCACTGAGCTGAATAAAAGCATTCCAAACTGTTATACAATGGTGCTTTATTTGGAAGACTTATTTTAACTTGCAACTTTTGTTATCGCATATGGCTAGACAGATGGATTGTCCTAAATTCACAAATTGACTATCCATTACAAGATTTAATAAAATTAAACACGATTGCCATCCAAGGCAAAACACCCAGATATAGTTACCGGATTGTGCATAATGCTTTCCGTGTATCAAACCATTTTCAGAATACTAAAACCTACACCGGGAACCAACCTATCTACACATCTACTCGTGACACTCTTATACAAAATATCGTTTTCATTAAAGAATGTGTCATTCACGTTTCATCTATTTGCTCGGTTTTGTATTGAAGTAATGATTATAAGAATGTGTGCAAAAATTATCGTGTTCTCTGTAAGTTAAAAAAAAATCCGAAAGAAATGTGACTACGCCCGTATGACTCCCCATTAAAAAATTAATGTAGAAGTGATTATGTTTATATTAACAGTAATGTTGATTTGTGGTTTTGATTTCACAGCACTATTGCTGCATGTGATGATGAAGGATGTACGACTCAACTTGCCTGTGTTGATGATGACCTTTTCGTTGACGCCGTCGAGGGTCGCTTGTTTAAGGTTACCTCCGTCACTCCAGTACACCAAGCCGTGACACTCGTCCACATCGTTGACTCTCATTCTGGCTACGAACGCATGGTGAAACATTCATTGATATCACCATCACTCCAGTACACCAAACCGTGACACTCGTCCACAGCACTGACTCTCATTCTGGCTACGAACGCACGACGAAACATTCATTGATATCGACAATGTCGCATGGGTGTACCGCACTGTTAAACCTAGCCCCTAACAGCAGTATATTAGAATTATTAATCCGAGATAAATACTGCCGCAACGTGTTTGTGCATTGAGCAGGGCTGGTCATTCAGTCTTACAAAACAGATAGTTCAGTTTTGAGTGGGTTACCACAAGGATCAGTATCATAACCTATATTATTAGTAATATATATATATATATATATATATATATATATATACACACACACACACACACACACACACACACACACACACACACACACACACACACACACACACACACACACACACACACACACACACACACACACACACACACACACACACACACACATAAACTACCCCAGTTGCCCGGCGTTATACGGGAGAAAAGGTAGGATCTGGTGACTCCTTGCACTATGTAGTCACGTTTCGGTAGTCCACATTGGTTCCTTCGACGTAATACCCCACCTCCCATATGAATTTCAAATATTGTTTAATGCACGAACCGTCACCAAGGACCCCTGGGTTCGTTTACACAATGTCACAGCCACTTACCAGCGAAACTGACGGAAATACGAGGGAACATACACACGTACAGAGTGACGCACTAATTAATTACACAGATGACTAGGAAGATGGTATCATAACCAAAGTACCGAAATGTGCCGACTAAAAACACATTTGGAACATTAAAAGCTATGAATATTTGCAAGATGGTCAATATAAATGGGTGAAATCATCATTAAAATGTTATTTAATTTAGGGACCCGTAAATTCCCAGTTCTTAGAACACGGTATATGGGCACATGAACGTAACATATAAAATGATGGTGACATGAATATGTCAGGACAATGTGACAGGTTAATCAAATTATTTAGATCATTAGGAGAAATATAACATACAATGGCGGGAAGGAATTAGTTAGCCGTCACTTAGAGTATTGCACACACGCTCGGAGGCCTTATCGTAAGAAGGACATAGCAAGGAAATACCAAGGAGAACAACTAAGCTGATCCCATAACAGACTAAAAATGTGATATAACACCAACATATATGGGGAGATTAAGAGGAAACCAAAACTCGTTTTTCCAAATAGTGATGTTATACTTTGTCACATACCTCCACTGACGATTTCTGTTGGTGTACCGTAATGTTGAGATGTCACCGGAAACTTTAAGATTTTGTCGCTAGTGACAACCAGTAGAGGGAAGAGATTACCAGCAACTGGAACAAATTATGCACAATTTCCATAACAGTACATCTGATTTATATACTGGATGACGAAAGAGGACCCGAGTGGCTACTCCCATTAGGGAATAAATAGTTGAAAAAAGGCTATGATCCTCCACGATAAAATGTACGAACAGTGGCAGAGTCCAACAAATTTGGAAAATGGGCCACGAACTACTTTGGCCACATGTTTCGATGAGAGATTCGTTAAGGAATTGGACGTTTTCTCGGCGACCCACATCCTTTTAATCGTCTGACCATACAAGCAGCTACAGTACACGATAAAACACCTGAATAGCGGTCGCGAGTCGACGTGACGCGATACCAGCCGTACAATTCAAACGCGATTCACAAAACAACAAACTCTGACCCAAGTGAGAGTGAAAGAAGGCGGAAATCCACTTGCATTACAGTGTACGGACGATTATTTTATTAAATACATTGTTGTTAATCGTCGTGTCGCTCCTCGCAGATAAAATGGAGTTGTGTTTGCTTACATATGGCTAACAGCCAAGTACTACAATTAAACGAAGCGGATATTTTGGGCATTAAAATGACCGCGTATAATAAACAAACAATAATAACAATACAATGTCGATAAAAGACGTGTCTTTAGATGTTTGTGGGGAGTTTATTCCTGACTCTGGACACAGATGCAGACAAACGGTCGAGCTTAGTTTTTGAATAAAATGCTGTTGTGAAATGGATGATCTGACTGCCTTGGGATATTTGGCAGACGCAGGTGACGGGCCAAGTATTTTGTGAAATGTGAAATACGAAATGGTATATCGACATCAACGCTAAAAAATTTAAAAACATTTATCAAGATTGTCGTCCAAGGCAAAGGCCCAGATGGCAAGTGGACAAAGAAGCCATTGGCTTATCGAGAGTCTAACATTTAAAATTTATGTGTAATCCGCCCACCAGAGATATGTGTCAATCTTGTTTTTAAACCTATTCACGCTGCTAGCAGTCACGCAATCTGTAGATAGTGTGTTCCCTTCAAAAGACCGAACGCACAAGCCTCCAACACAGAAACAACAGCGGTGAATAGATCCGGTAAATTACTGGCAAACTTGGATCTTTGGTGGGGCACAGAAGTCGTGACACGGGTGCAGAAAACGATAAATCGGTTTTCCTGTTTGGCAACCATGCTGTCCCACACCACCTGGCGAACAAAATAATAACTAAGTCGTCCCAGTATTAAGTTCCTGAAGAAGGTTGCCGAAACAAACTTTAATATATGTGTTTAAAACAAAATATATATTCAATTATACTCATAACTTGGTTACCTGTTTTATCAACGTCGAAACAGCAAACAGCTATAGCATTCCATTCCTGTGGTCACTTTGGTTCTACACACATTTTATCACAATAAAGGAATGCGCCAGACAAGATGTTTTCTACCGCCGGCAGCTAAACCAGGTAATCGGCATCGGAAATTGATATAATAGACAGTTTCAGTCATATGTGTTTCGTTGTACGTATCGTTAGTTCCGTAACATGTGCGAACTGGCACCAGCTGAGTTTGCCGGTCACATTGTTATCCATACGTATCGCGCCGAGATACGCAAATGTAAAAACGGATAGCGTAGCCTCCATTAGTGAATACGCTACTTATCAGTCTGTACGTTATTTCACAGAAGATGTAATATGTTCCTGAAAATGGAGAGAATAATGAAGTAACGATTATCTTATATACACAACTGTTGAGATTTATTTACTCAACGTTTCGGCTACAGTAGGCAGCCTTCATCAGGAACAAAATTATGGGTTGAATAGTTATTCTTCTGCTCGTCAGTTGTCATGTATCGGTATCCCCCCTGAATCCAGACGAGGGGCATCAAAAGCTACAGTCATTTGCATAATCATTTACGCTTGTTGTATCTGTATTTTCGGTCGCTAGATAAATCAATCGTAATCATATGTATTGTTCGACTGCACTAGTGCCCTGCGCGAGCCCAGTCTTCGCAGATAGAGATATGCGGGGAATCATATTTTGACTTGCTAGTAAACGCTCTAAATAGCCGTCAAGCGTTCTTATATAGCGCGGTATCCAGTCCTTGGGACTGTTCAAAGCGTCTTATACTACACCCCCTGGCAGACATATTCATAACAACGCTATCTCGACTTCTCTGGGAAGCATTCAGGCACGCTGCAATTACTGCGCGAAGACTATTCGTTCAGATGTCTATCTATGTCTGTAGCTAGATACTTATTTATACAGCTGAGTTAACTGGCAAAGTGGGATGAACGAAATTGCCAGAGCTTCGAAACGGCAGCAGGAGGGTTCGAACCCGGTTTATCTCGATTGAAAGACGTTCTAACCGCCACGTCACCGCGCCCCACGACGTTCTACCGCTACGTCACCACGCCCCACGACGTTCTACCGCCACGTCACCGCGCCCCACGACGTTCTACCGCCACGTCACCGCGCCCCACGACGTTCTACCGCCACGTCACCGCGCCCCACGACGTTCTACCGCCACGTCACCGCGCCCCACGACGTTCTACCGCCACGTCACCGCGCCCCACGACGTTCTAACCGCCACGTCACCGCGCCCCACGACGTTCTACCGCCACGTCACCGCGCCCCACGACGTTCTACCGCCACGTCACCGCGCCCCACGACGTTCTAACCGCCACGTCACCGCGCCCCATGACGTTCTACCGCCACGTCACCGCGCCCCACGACGTTCTACCGCCACGTCACCGCGCTCCACGACGTTCTACCGCCACGTCACCGCGCCCCACGACGTTCTACCGCTACGTCACCGCGCCCCACGACGTTCTATCGCCACGTCACCGCGCCCCACGACGTTCTACTGCTACGTCACCGCGCCCCACGACGTTCTAACCGCCACGTCACCGCGCCCCACGACGTTCTACCGCTACGTCACGGCGCCCCACGACGTTCTACCGCCATGTCACCGCGCCCCACGACGCTCTACCGCCACGTCACCGCGCCCCACGACGTTCTACCGCTACGTCACCGCGCCCCACGACGTTCTAACCGCCACGTCACCGCGCCCCACGACGTTCTACCGCCACGTCACCGCGCCCCACGACGTTCTAACCGCCACGTCACCGCGCCCCACGACGTTCTACCGCCACGTCACCGCGCCCCACGACGTTCTACCGCTACGTCACCGCGCCCCACGACGTTCTACCGCTACGTCACCGCGCCCCACGACGTTCTACCGCTACGTCACCGCGCCCCACGACGTTCTAACCGCCACGTCACCGCGCCCCACGACGTTCTACCGCTACGTCACCGCGCCCCACGACGTTCTAACCGCCACGTCACCGCGCCCCACGACGTTCTACCGCTACGTCACCGCGCCCCACGACGTTCTACCGCCACGTCACCGTGCCCCACGACGTTCTACCGCTACGTCACCGCGCCCCACGACGTTCTAACCGCCACGTCACCGCGCCCCACGACGTTCTACCAGAAACTACTATTTTGGGAGGAAAATGCTCCCTACACATTAGAATCGGCTCAATATACCATGGTCGTTCAGGAAATCGGAAACTATTTGTTTAATGTTCCCTAACCACTAGGTTCGATGTAATATGCCATGGTCGTTCAGGAAATCGAACACAATGTTTTAATGATCCCTACACACTAGGCTCGGCTCAATATACCATGGTCGTTCAGGAAAAAGGAAACTATTTTTGAAATGCTCCCTACACCTTAGGGTCGATGCAATATATCATGGTCGTCCAAGAAATCGGGCATTTTTTAAATGCTCCCAACACATTAGGGTCGATGCAATGATCGTTCAAGACAATAGGATCGATGCAATGATCGTTCAAGACATTAGAATTGATGCAATTGTCGTTCAGGAAATCGGAAATTATTTTGTTTAATGCTCCCAACACATTAGGGTCGGGGCAATAAACCATGGTCGATCGCAGGCCCGTCCTCAGGGTATGGAAAAGGGGGATTATATATGGCCTTGTTAGACTGTCATTATTACACAAAATATGCATACAGGGGAAAATAGGGCCAGCTGACGAATAGGGCAAGTTAGATATCGCACTGTAGTGTTCAACAGGGAACAAATATCACCGCCTTTCAATTGTCCAACGACGTGCACGCGCACTTGCACTGTGATCAACACGGCGATATTGTTCGCAGTTATCCTCCTAATGGGATTTGTTGTTAAAATATTGATAAACCGACTTAATAAACGCTGAAAGCATAGCTCTCAAACATAGTAAATATAATAAATATATGTAGTAATGATAATCTAATAAAGTACACGATTTGTATAGGAGGACATTAGACAGCACGTCGCGGTCAGTGATTCACCATAGTGCGGCTGGTCAGCATTCGGCCATTGTTCGTCCAGTTCTACGTATTCATATATAGTGTAAACAGTGACGTCCGGTACAGCGAAGGCGCCCACCGCAGTCACGATACAACGACGATAGTTTTGTTTGTTTTTTTCGTGGGAGGAAATTCTTCCCTTAAATATAACCAGGCGCTGTAACGGACTTTTTTTTGTCTCTGCCAAGTTAAAATATCTTACATCAAAACACTACATTTTGGTGCACGCTTTTCTAGCCACTCTCACAAACTGTCTTCTCCAGAATTCCAAAGTATTACTTCCCTTTACGAGTATTAGTCTCTACTTGATGAAGAAACTATCACGTGTGCGGTGGGGTGGTATTTGTAGCGCGGGTTGTGTAGGGCGGGGTATGTACGGTGGAGTGTGTCGGGCGGGGTGTGTAGTGTGGGGTGTGTAGGGCGGGGTGTGCAAGGTGAAGTGTGTATGGTGGAGTGTGTAGGGCGGGGTGTGCAAGGTGGAGTGTGTATGGCGGGGTGTGTAGGTCGCGGTGTGAAAGGCGGGATGTTTAGGGTGGGATGTGAAGGGTTGGATGTGTAGGGTAGGGTGTGTAGGGTGGCGTGTGTAGGGGGGTGGGGTGTGTAGGGTGGAGTGTGTAGGCTGACATGTGTAGGGGTGGGTGGGTTTTGATGGGTGGAGTGTGTAGGGTGGGGACTGTAAGGCAGGGTGTGTAGGGTGGGGTCTGTACGGCACTTGTTTGTAAGGCATGGTGTGTAGGGTGGGGTCTGTACGGCACGGGTTTGTAGGGCGGGGTGTGTAGGGTGGGGTCTTTGCGGCACGGGTATGTAGACTGTTCCAAAAACGACACCACTAATCTGATTTTCCCAGATTGAAACTGCTACAGAGTCGCTGACCAATTGAGGACTACTACAGTGCACAGTGACGTGGCTACAGAGTCACTGACCAAACGAGGACTGCTACAGTGCACAATGACACGGCTACAGAGTCACTGACCAAACGAGGACTGCTACAATGCACAATGACACGGCTAAAGAGTCACTGACCAAACGAGGACTGCTACAGTGCACAATGACACGGCTACAGAGTCACTGACCAAACGAGGACTGCTACAATGCACAATGACACGGCTAAAGAGTCACTGACCAATTGAGGACTACTACAGTGCACAATGACATGGCTAAAGAGTCACTGACCAATTGAGGACTACTACAGTGCACAGTGACACAGCTAAAGAGTCACTGACCAATTGAGGACTACTACAGTGCACAATGACACGGCTAAAGAGTCACTGACCAATTGAGGACTACTACAGTGCACAATGACACGGCTAAAGAGTCACTGATCAACCGATGACTGCTACAGTGCAAAAATTACACGGCTAAAGAGTGACTGACCAACCGATGACTACTACAGTGCACAATGACACGGCTACAGAGTCACTGACCAACCGATGACTACTACAGTGCACAGTGACACAGCTACAGAGTCACTGACCAACCGATGACTACTACATTGCACAGTGACACGGCTACAGGGTCACTGACCAACCGATGACTGCTACAGTGCACAATGACACGGCTACAGAGTCACTGACCAACCGATCACTACTACAGTGCACAATGACACGGCAACAGAGTCACTGACCAACCGATCACTACTACAGTGCACAATGACACGGCTACAGAGTCACTGACCAACCGATCACTACTACAGTGCACAATGACACGGCTTGAGACCGACGCTGTTAGACATGTCTTCCTTCCCTAGTCATAAAGCTTGGCGGACCAGATAATTAGATGTATGAAATGTTGATACAAGGCACGCTGCCAAGCGCCTAATGTACTGCTATTTTGTCCACGTCTGCGGCAATTTCCATTCGACTGACAAGTTGATATAGATAATTGATAAGTCCCTGGGGCAGGAACACAGCCACAAATATCTGTGAACTTATGCTTCAAAGCGAGTGTGTGACAATGTGTATATTATACATTTATTTTATCACAGTTGTTGTGACAATTTGTATATTGTACATTTATTTTGTGGTTGTGCTGCAGTCGTGGTAAAGTACGCTATCTTACGTAACAATGGTTATATAGTTATTGTCGAGTCAGGCTAGGCAGTAGTCCTAGCAATGGGCATTATGCTAGGTAACAGGCCGGTAATGTTTACTGAAGGGTATCGTTGACTGGTAGACTATATATACGCTGGGGACTGTTCTAACCGGGGTCGATCGATTGTAGTTCGCGAGGAGGCGGCTGCAATAGTTAAAGAGACGGTCGATCGATTGTAGTTCGCGAGGAGGCGGCTGCAATAGTTAACAGACGGTCGGTCGATTGTAGTTCGCGAGAAGGCGGCTGCAATAGTTAAGAGACGGCCAGAGATAAGTTGTGAGAAGGCAACTATTCTGCAATACTGAAATTATGGAACCAGCTTTGGATATAACGACTGGCAACCAGCTTGGGATATAACGACTGGCAACCAGCAGCACCACGACTATGGAATGAATTACCTGTGAATATTCGTGCATCAGGGCCACTTTCTATGTTTAGAAAGTGTTTAAAGACATATCTTTTTATTAATTCAAATTGTTTTGAAATGATGGACATTGCTTTATAGTTTCTTTTTAGTGTTATATACATTTTAATTCCTCTTTTTAGTATTGTACGTCTTAAAACCAGTGTTCATATATAGATATATAGATATTTTTAATAAGTTACAGTTTATCTATTTATATTTATTAATAGACATTTATTATATTTCTTGTACAGCGCATCGATCCGCCATGCGGAAATTAGCGCTATAGAAAAATGTTATTATTATTATTATTTTAGCCGAGAGACCTACACGCAGCAGAGGGCGAGCTGGTTCAGCCCGACATGAAAAGATGGACTGTCTGGGAACCAGTGACACAATTAGTGTATGGACGATATTCAAGTGATAAGTGAATCGTTATTGAGCGACATGTGAACTGCGTTCGAGCGATAATGTGAAGCGTTTTCACTGTTAATTATTTTTTCTTTAAGTTATACTCGCAGTGTAGCGAGGCGTTGGTTATTATTTATTTTCTTTGTTTTGATGATTATGAAATTATATAAGTATGTAATGTATACGATATACATTCAGTAAATTAAACACGTTAACTGGCTATTATAGTCCAATGGTATTAATTATTACACGACCATTGCGCGACAGTGTCACACAGACGATGCCGCAATTCCGATTAAATAGACACATCAGTCAAATTATTTAAATATTTGACATGATTTGTAGCAAACACATAACTTGCACAACAACCGGGTCAGTTGTGTCGAGTTATAATTTTTTTTTTTTAATATGCAAAAGTAATTCCTTTCAGACTCAAATTACACCAAAGACGTGAGGTGTACGATGCTCGACAGTAATAATTAAATAAAGTTGTTTTAATGGTGCTGCTGCATCAATAGAATTGTCAGGCTAAACATTTGCCTGATAATATATACTTTTTTCCTACCAATATCATCAACATTTAGCCTTATAAGCCGGTCAGAAAGGTCGGATAATAATTTTTTGTGAATTATTTCACAGTTTTATCTATTGTAGAAGTCCAATAATTATTTATTGGATTAGTAAATTGTACACTTTTAATGCATGACGTGTGTATTTATATTGTTTTTAGTTTCTTTTTTTACATGTACTTTTAATGCATATAGTGTGTGTGTGTGTGTGTGTGTGTGTGTGTGTGTGTGTGTGTGTGTGTGTGTGTGTGTGTGTGTGCGTGCGTGCGTGCGTGCGTGCGTGCGTGCGTGCGTGCGTGCGTGCGTGCGTGCGTGCGTGCGTGCGTGCGTGCTATTATGTCGAACCCCTAAAAGACAATGTAGGAAGTGAACTGTCAGAGGGGTTGGAATGACAGCGGC
The DNA here is from genome assembly GCA_033239005.1 of Lamellibrachia satsuma. Lineage (NCBI taxonomy): Eukaryota > Metazoa > Annelida > Polychaeta > Sabellida > Siboglinidae > Lamellibrachia > Lamellibrachia satsuma. Next base: position 27,753 of record BSQZ01000081.1, on the reverse strand, counting down.
CCTAATTGGGTTCTTCCCTTCAGTGTTTACCATCGATTATACTATTTTATTACCAGCGCCAAGTACTACATTTGAGGGGCCTAACTAAAATCACTTGGATTGGAAGGTATTCCCCAAATACTACTGTTGGTAAGAGTAGATAAAATGAGTTTACCAGTCGCTAAAGTGTTCGAACATAAAGAAGCACAAACATAATCCAATTAATTAAAACGGGTTCAAGAGATAAGTAAATAAGTTATACTTCAGTGAGATTAACTTCAGTGATTTGTAAATTATTACAAAAGTATATATTATTACAAAGGTATATATATATATATATATATATATATATATATATATATATATATATATATATATATATATATATAATATATATATATATATATATATATATATATATATATATATATATATATATATATATATATATATATATATATATATATATATATATATATATATCCATTTGTGGACTTACTTCTTATGCATACATTACTAAAGCCGTCTCAACGTGGGTTCCTAAAAGATAATTAATTCTTAAAGGCCCTTCCAAAAATCAAATAACCTAGTATCCCATGCGACATACTACCACTTTTGTAAAAATGTGTTTTTAGTTTCGGGGAATGTATCTGGCAAAATTATTTAATATTTTTTGCCGGATCCAGTTACAATTTTGCTAACAAAGGGCCACAGATCCGGGTCTATATACTACCGTGTGTGAACCATATTAGTGGAATCACTCGGCCCAGAACAATGTGATTCTACTAATCACAGATGCAGTAAAACGACGCATTGTAATACAGCATGAATGGGCAGTAATTCTGTCCTATCCGATATATTTGATTATACCAAATGATTTTGTTATCCGCAATTATGTTTAATGTAATCTACTGTATTGTAGACAGACAATTGGTAGCAGTTGATTGGACGTTTTCAAATAAAAAAAGAGTTTTGGCTGGGGTATCAGGATCAGTATTAAGACCTACATTATTCTTAATATATATCGATGACTTAGAAGATGATATAACAAGCAAAGTACTCAAATTAGCGGACGAAACAAACCTGCTTAGTAAAGGTGATTGGGAAAGTAAAATATGTGAAGCTGCAAACGTGTGGGTTTGCGACTTCAATTCTTAATCAGATTCTTAGTTGATTACGAAAACATAACATATAGAAAGAGCTAATTGTAAATCATATTTCTAAACATAATACGACAGGTATACAGGAGGAGGAGGAGGAGGAGGAGGAGGAGGACGAGTAGGAGGAGGAGGAGGAGGAGGACGAGTAGGAGGAGGAGGACGAGTAGGAGGACGAGGAGGAGGAGGACGAGTAGGAGGAGGAGGACGAGTAGGAGGACGAGGAGGAGGAGGACGAGTAGGAGGACGAGGAGGAGGCCACATCATAACAAGGACATATATGCGTTAGCCAGAATGCAGAGGAGAACAAGCTGATAAAAACGGATATACTTTAGTTACGCAGAAAAAAAACATTTATAGAACAATGCGGTTCAATAACACCAGAGACGAGGAGATCTAATAGTTGTTCGTGTTTTACAAAACTGAAGGCAATTGAATATGTCGTATTTTATCTCAAACGAATGGTGAGGTGAAGAAGGAGAGTATATTATATACCGTTAGAAAAAAAGTGAGATTGTATACAAGAAATTTCATTTTCAAATTGGACGATAGCTAATTGAAACAAATTGTCTACTGACTATGCAAATGTCAGCAGTGCGAATATGTTTAAAAATAAAATAAATAGTTCATCAGGCGCGTTACACGTAGATAAAAATAGGTCTCAATATGCGAAGAAAAAAGTATAACGAACCTGTTTTGAAGACACAACAGTTGCAGGTTAAACCACGAAACGCGCGTACATTCATCAGCTGCCGAGTTCTTGTCTCTGGGATGAGAAAATGTTGCATTGTTGCAGACAATTATCTTATAAAAGGATTCGTTCGAACCCCCCGAACCCCCCGAACCCCAAGAGGACGGGCTTGAATCAAGAAATTGGAAACAAACAATATTTGCTATTTGGCTTTATTTGCGCCGTTATTAGCTAATTGCTGCGAGCAACATCGATCGGAGAAGACAGGTCAGTTCGCACCGCCGTCAACAAACGGAATCACTTGTATATTCCTTTCCTTGTTATATGTGTCATACGTTAGGGCGAACTGGACCAGCATCAAATCTCAGTACCTATACACCCAGAGCGCGTTTGAGAAGTCGTCACCGTCAAATTTTACTTTATATAATTTGACATTAACTTGATATTTAAGAAGAGGCTAACCACCTTAATCGAGTCGAACTGCCATATCTACATCTAAATCGAATAACGATTTGTTAATAACTCAACTTTTTTCGAAGTTCAGAAAAGTCTCGATCGGAATCATTTTCAAAACTCGACTCGAGTCACAAATCACAAGGCTCGAGTTGCTGACTCCAAAAGATTTGGCTCTAAAGTTATGTATTTCGATGTTATAACGGTGACATTAATATGCGTCCTCTTCGTTTAGATAAAGGGGTTCGGGCGTACACAATCAGCTGGGAATTTCATGGATACATTCTTTCGAACCCCCGAACCTCCCCCTCCCCCGAGGACGTGGACATGACATTGGTTTGGAGAGTAAGCATATTAACTTAGCCTCCGTAGCTCTCCAGCCTATGATTCCAACTGTTTACAACTGAAACTGTTTATCGATTATACACTGCTTAACCCCTGTTGTTTTGTGGCGCTGCCGAGGATTTTAGCGCAATAGAAGTGTTTTGTATTGTTTTGTATTATTGTATCATTATTGCATCGGAGGTTACGGACTATGTGGCCAAATTTGCATGTAATTCCGCTATAAAAGTCAGTATAGAAGTGTGTCTACATTGTCTAAAACATCAAGAGTTTGTCAAATCAAATCAAAATAAAATTTTATTTTGACACAGCATATGTGTAAAAATAGAATCAGGGGTTTTTACAATAAAAAAATCATTTCATCAAGACCTAAATAACACATTTGTAGAAAAGAGCAAACATGTCGTAATGTACACTAGATAGGTTTGATATTTTGTGAAATTATTCTAAAATAAAACGAATGAAAAAATGAATCGAAGAAGGACAAATATAAAACAACTTACCTTCTGAAGTGGCCGTCAATGCCCAAACGCAGAGCAGAGCTCGAAGTAGAAGCAGAAGTCCGGGGGGTTGCAAAGATGGTGGACGCCTCGGCGTGGTCGAACGGCGCAGCAGCATCGTCACTCTCCAGCTGTGATGTTCACTGTCGCGCATTAGCAGGATCACTCCTGATGCAGTCGGATGACAATTCGCGAAATCAAAATGTCAGATGACTGACGCTTGGATTCTGCTGGCGGCATCAAATAGCGAACTGTTGCTAACGAATATGCGATTAAACGCAACTTGGCAGTCTGTGATAGACTCATGATGTCAGCCGTTTCTGGTCGTGAAACCAATTAAACATTCTGTTTTCTGTTGTTTACTGTCACGGCAACGAGATCACCGGTGGTGTGACGGACACGTCCAAGTTTCTTTGCATAGCTATAATTAGAATGCTAGTACAAACTTGCAATAAGTTCCACATTCACGGTCATTGATAATCTAGAAGTTATTTTGAATAGTCTAAAGATATCATCATCATCATCATCACCACCGTCGTCACCGTCATCACCGTCATCACCGTCATTATGATTATCATAAAAATATCATCATCATTATCAGCATCATCCTCAAAATCGTCAACATCATGGTCATCGTCACCGTCGTCATCGTCAACACCATCAACACCATTATCATAATTGTCGTCATCACCGTTATCACCGTCATGATGATCATCATCATCATCATGCCATGTCCTCTCGGACAGTCTGCTATCTTGGATCGTCACTCCTGTCTGCGTTGTGCCTTTCTCATCAGATCGTCATATTTCATGTCCCATCCATGTCTTGATGTTGTCTGTCCAAGTGGCTCTTGGTCTTCCTCTGCCTCTTTCACGGTGGTTGACGGTAAAAGAGGTAAACGAACCACACGGACAGACCACTTCAAGGCATGGATCTTTAGGTAGTTATGTAGTCAAACATGATATTGTAATATATTTTAGACAACATGTTTGACTTAACAATAAAACAATATGTTGACAATTGGAGAATACAGTAACGTATGCAGGTGATATGGCAGTTGTGGCCAGTTCAGAAGTTGGAATGCAGAAAATGATGAAAAACTTACAGGTGGACAATTTGGGAATAAAGGTCAATGCGAAAAAGACAAAGAAAAGATAGCAAAGATCACGGGAAGGAATATAGATAATCATTATATTGAGGTACAGTAACACAAAAATGGTACACGTGAAACAGCTTCAATACTTGGGGAGTATCATCCAAGAAAATGGTCGTTGTGGTAAAGACGTCAATATGATAGTAGGTAGGGTAAAGGTCGTATTCACTAACAATAAAGGTCGTTGTGGTAAAGACGTCAAGATGAGAGTAGGAAGGGTAAAGGTCGCATTCACTAACAATAAAGGTCGTTGTGGTAAAGACGTCAAGATGAGAGTAGGAAGGGTAAAGGTCGCATTCACTAACAATAAAGGTCGTTGTGGTAAAGACGTCAAGATGAGAGTAGGAAGGGTAAAGGTCGCATTCACTAACAATAAAGGTCGTTGTGGTAAAGACGTCAAGATGAGAGTAGGAAGGGTAAAGGTCGCATTCACTAACAATAAAGGTCGTTGTGGTAAAGACGTCAAGATGAGAGTAGGAAGGGTAAAGGTCGCATTCACTAACAATAAAGCTAGTAGCAGTAGATAAAAAAGAAGATCCATGACGAATGATTATGACTTAACAGCAAGCAAGGAATCTGTTACTCAAGTTGATACAAGAAGAAACTTGTGAAGGATATCAAGAAGCGACATAAAGAACCTGGCAACAAACGAAGTCTCAAAGACGGACATAAGAACTCGGGGAGAAAACAAACAACCATATTGGACAACTTGAAAGATGGACGAAACTATGCACAAATATAGAGAAAGACTAAATGCCGGATATAGTGAAAGAAAAAATGCCGGATATAGAGAAAGGCAAAATGGCGGATAGAACGGAGAAAACGTGAACTAAACCAATGACCTGCCACTTGGAATAAGACCCAGAAGAAGGCATTATGTTGTTTGAAAAAATTTCCACTATTAGTCATCGATTCAATCAAATATCATATTTATTATGTTTTACGCATTTATTATGTTTTAGCTCCTCTTAACGAATATTCGTAGCCCGGATGCAAAAGAAGCCGTCTGCAAATATCCAAGTGTTAGAATATGATTGTTCTTCTTTTTTTTCTTGTATTCTATTACATGTCATATTTAAATAAGTAATATTGCACGCAGATCTGAGTCACACACAATAACATTGACCTAATAGCAGTAAACAATGTTAGCATTGTGTAATAAATACTTGATGTGGAAATGGAGGACACCTAATGTTAGTGATGGAATTTCGAAGTAGTTTCAGTGTATATTTGTGTTGGCGTGGATCTTCCATTGTTTTCAACTGTTAATCCATTGTTGGTCCGCCTTTCGCAGACATTTATCATCCACGCAATCAGTACAACACTTGTTCCATTAATTTACCGGCCTCCGTGATGACGAGTAGTTGTTTTCACTGTACTTACTTAATTATGCAACGATGAATAACAGCTTGCCATAGCAATTTTGCCATGAGAGTACACTATTGCCCCCCCCAAGTTCCAGTCCAGTGTTCGCTCCCGTTAGAAACGTACGCCTACCACATTGCATTGCATTGCGACAACCGACACAACGCTTTGAGAATGCAACGTATAAAACTATTTAAATAATCCGTACGCGGAGAGCTAATGATTCAACATACCTCGGCGTCAGCAAATCCTCGATTATCCAAAAACATGGATGCCCGCAGACATTAAAACCTGAACGTTTGTCTGTAATGTCGGTACCAATCGCATTAGCTATAAAACACCGTCGTAAGTTATCAGTAAATAATCATAGTCGAATACGATGCGTTCGAAACAATTTTAAACTTGTACTATTTTGACACTTGTATAATTATTTGCCCGCTTTACTTGCTTGGATCTTCGGGTTATAATGCAGAAATAACTATAATAAGGCTTTCTTAGCCTCATAAACACATTCCTTTATTGGTCCAAATTAATAGATGTGAGAAACCTGGTTTGGTTTGTGCATATTATATAAATAATAAAATTACATTCCTTAACATTGGAATATGTTCCTCTTGCAGAGTTCGTCAATTTTTATAATGCATAGATTGTTTGGTGCTTCCACGGCTGATTGTGGAAGGTAATTCCAGTCCTGGAATGCGCATTGCGATAATGTATATTTTCATATGTCGAGTCTGCTGGGTGTCTTGTATAATTTTATTTTACTTCCAAATGGAATCAGCATAATCTAGATTTGGCCTCACTATGTTTAAACGCATGTTTGATAAGGCTTATCATCTGATTTGTTTTCTTCGCCACAGTGCCAATATGCTGGCGAAATTTCAACGGGCGATCGAAAGTTACTCCTATGTTTTTTTCTGTCTCTGGTGTGTTGCCAATGTCTCTCACTCGTCTGTCAGTGTTTATCATTGAACCGTATCCCATTTTAATACAGATTACCTTCACATGGAAAAATCGAGGTGAATTACACATTTCACATGCGTTCATGACACATGCATAAAATCAAATAAAAAACTTATAAGCGGTCAAAGAGCAAGCACGCTATATTTCGTCATATTTGGGATTCATCCACTATTTCCCTTATAACGAGTCCATAGGAAAATATGTGTTCTGATTTATGTGTGAATATCTGAAAGCACTTGCACGGGGATGAGTAAGTGCAATTTATGTTTGTGTCCTGTGACATTTGTGTTTTCAAGGGATGACACATGGTTAGTCGGTGACTTCTCGTATAACAATACAGCCATCGTTATGCCACACGCACCAATAATTTGAAATATATCACCAGCCGTGGCAGAAATTGAGTGATGCCTCGTGTGGGAGTGATTTTGAAGAAAAGAAGGTGTGTCGTTTTCAATAATTTCACATAGGACGTGGGATTATATGTTTGCTCACTCACTCGATCTTCTTCGCTCTCATTGAAGCAAAAACGTTAACAAATATATTTTAACGTGCTGTGAAAGTGGAATGGAAATCCTAAAAAAATTCATAGTGTAAAATAAATTGAAAACTTCGTAATCGAATATATCATATGGCTTCGCTCCATAATGTATAGCGTTTGCAGGAACAACGATATAGTTGTGGCGCCATCTAGCGATCACACTTTAGTGTTGACAAAACTGTCACTGTTCTTTTTGCAATTATTTGCCTCACTGAGAATTCCGTTGTCGATCTCTAAAAATCGGCTGACCCAATTTATTGAAATATTTCTTAATAAACAACAATAATTGAAATATTAACGTTTCAGTCCAATATTAAATTTATTATAAAATAAATTGTAGCTGTATACTGTAATTCTTGTTTCAAGTCTTATTTCAATTTGGCGAACTATTTCGAGCGAAGCCTCGATTGTTACTCAATCAGCTATTGTTTACAAAAAGTAGTTCCCCTATTTAGAGTAAATCTGTACGTGCACTGATGACATATTGTGAGTAATATTCCTCTAGATTGAGGCGTATCTTACGAGACTGGGAGTCAAGGCTAGGGAATGGGAGACTGTCGATGTACTGGGACACTGTAGTAGAGGCTGAGACACAAGACACATGGGAGTCAGGGCTAGGGAATGGGAGACGGTCGATGTACTGGGACACTGGAGTAGAGTCTGAGACACAAGACACATGGGAGTCAGGGCTAGGGAATGGGAGACGGTCGATGTACTGGGACATTGGAGTAGAGTCTGAGAGAGAGAGCAACTAAAATGATTCCGGAACTTAGAGACCTTAATTATGAAGAACGCCTGAAAGAATGTGGTTTAACAACTCTAGAGAGGAGGTTAAGAGGAGATCAGATTGAAGTTTTTAAGATATTGACTGGGTATGAAAATATTGATAGAAATATGTTTTTCTCACTCAAGAAGGATAGCAGAACTAGAGGACATGAGGTAAAATTACTAAAGGATCAATGTAGATTGGACATCAGGAAGCACTCGTTCTCACAGAGGACAATAAATGAATGGAACAAACTGTCTACAGATTGTGTAACTGCTAGCAGCGTGAATATGTTTAAAAACAAGGTTGACACATATCTCAGGAGGGCGGGTTATAAGTAGGTGAACATTGTTGGACTCTCGATAAGCCAATGGCTTCCTTGTCCACTTGCCATCTGGGCCTTTGGCTTGGATGGCATATCTTGTTAAATCTTGTTAAATCTTGTTAAATACTTTCTCTTGACTTGAACTCGGGATTCGCAAACCAGACGGATTCGTAAGGCAGATCGGCCCTTTCAAAAACTTACACCCTGGTGTACAAAATCCTATAGATATGCTCAAATTGTGTGAAATAACAGGAATCGTATCCATTTTGTATTTTAATATGTGGCATAAGTATTTTTTTTTTACTTTTACATGTTGAATTCGTCAATATGAATTAATTTATTGTTAGAACACATAAATCGTGTACTTAGAAAGATGAGATCTATTGAAATAACTGATCTCATATATTGTCAATCTAGTGAGGTAGACGTTGTTGCCTAACTCAAAAGAAATATTGGCGTAGCTCTCGGTCAAATATTATGTACGGCATGTACTGGAAGAAAAGAAAAATGTACAAACAAGACACGCTTTTTTGTAAAGGAGACATAATATGCGTGACAGGCTGCGCACTCGTCCGACCTTCAGTGAAGTGATTGGCGCCGACATAAGCAGACGACAGATAGTGTAGAACGGCCGGCTGGTGCATCTTCCTCGTTCTGGTAGGTGCATTGCCAGTATAGATGTATTGTTATTGTGGATGTTGCCGGTAGGGGCAGTATACATAATGATGTAGCCATTAAAATTAATGATCTAAGTCAGTCATCAGTCATTCCATTAAGACTAATGATTCGGTTTGACTAAAATCTGCACTCTGTCACTGTTTTCTTGTCACCGACCTGCTGTAACGTTTTTCACCGACCTGCTGTAACGTTTTGTCACCGACCTGCTGTAACGTTTTGTCACCGACCTGCTGTAGTATTTTGTCACCGACCTGCTGTAACGTTTTGTCACCGACCTGCTGTAACGTTTTGTCACCGACCTGCTGTAGCGTTTTGTCACCGACCTGGGCTGTGCTGTATGGGCTGTATAGCCTGGCAGTCTCCGTAGAATGAAACTGTTTGTAAGGTGATGGTAATAACTTAGACATACATCATAAATTTGACTCAATGTGAGTAATGTACTGAATATTATCGAAGCACCTGCTAAAGGCACCAAGGAGGGTGAAGCAGGGTATCAAACACCCACCTCACAATTGTTTTAGGGGCCAATGTCTCATCTCCCACTTGTTTTGGGGGCCAACATCCCGCCTCCCTCCCTCGTTGACACGAAAGAGTGAGACACTCTCAGCACAGCATTTCGTTGTCTCACTCATCTAACCTGGTAATGTGATCGTCGGAAGTCATCCGTCAGCTGCAGATCGTCAGTTAAACGCCGTAAACAAATCAGGACTAGCTGCGTTAAAATGGGTACCTAGTATGTTGAATTCATGTTAAAAATTAAAATTTATATCTGATTGTTCAATTCCCATTTCTTAGAAGGAGCTATCTTACTCAGATTTTATCCAATCATCAACCAATCAGGGCCTCATTCTGTTTTCACATTCCGACATTATGAAATAAGGATCTGCCATAGGGTCAATAACAAGGTTATTGGTTTTGTTGGATGAAGCACAGTAGAAAAAAGCAGCAAAAGTAGAAAGTACAACATCAACACCAAACATGGAACACATACACAACATCAACACCAAACATGGAACACATACACAACATCAACACCAAACATGGAACACATACACAACATCAACACCAAATATGGAACACATACACAACATCAACACCAAACATGGAAATCATACACAACATTAACACCAAACATGGAACACATACACAACATCAACACCAAACATGGAACACATACACAACATCAACACAAAACATGGAACACATACAAAACATCAACACCAAACATGGAACACATAGACAACATCAACACCAAACATGGAACACATACACAACACCAACACCAAACATGGAACACATACACAACATCAACACCAAACATGGAACACATACTCAACATCAACACCTAACATCTAACAACACACACAACTAACTTAACGTTGTCACGATGTAACACACGTGACATCACTGTTTAAATGTTACCATAGATCTTCATTTTCAACAACTTTCCCTCCTATTACCAGTAGCATTATTTATGACCATAACAGTATACTCAAATAATGTGCAGATCATGGACAAACAGCGAATGTATGTTCTTATCAGGAAGCAAAGTCAGTCGTTGCTGTCACAGCCTTACGCGTGACACCGACGCATTAAACAAAATGCATGACAAGGAAGTCTTAGTTCAGAAACTTATTCAAGGCAGACAGAATATGAAAAGGGGTCGATTAATTCAGTTCTATTTCACAGTCCGTTGAGGTCCATGTGACCAGTTATGACTGTCGCTCCAATCCTGGCGATGTCGTCTGCCTCGGGCCAATTGTCAACTCCATCCTCTGCTTCAGAAACCGCACTTCATACAAGTTCATAGTCCTCCAACTCTCTTGATAGTATGTAAACACATGTCAAGTAAATTTGCATGTTAATTGTCAATTAAGAGACAGTTCTTATGGTTAACCTTCCTAAATAGCAACATAAAATTAGTAAAAATGCGATATTACATCTGTAAAATATCTTCAGTATATAGAATAAAGATTGTAGAATTGTAATTTGTTCACCTTAATTGACGATGGTTGCGCTTAAGGATGAATGTTGAAGTATACAGTTCAAAACGATGAAACTATCCTGTGATCATCCAGTGCATACACGGACTGCTCAAGCTACACATTGCACATCGTTGTTACTACTACTTCATGTGCAGTTGGGAATTTTCGTTTTAAACGTCATTAGGTTACTAAATTTAGTTTATTCTGGGATCTTCCATTCTTTGTTGTCGACGTTTCTTCGATCAGAATTAGATTTTGAAAATCGGCCGTCACGTGTGTTACAAGTGTGACATAGTTGAGAAAGGTTGATTTAACAAATGTGTTCCAGCTACTTTGCTGTATGTTGAAATGTGTAAACTATTTACACATGTGGTTTTGATCTAAAAATTGTCCGACGACGCGTCGGAAACGTGATATTGCCTGTACGCACGGGACGGGTATTCTTACAGCCGAAATATTATGTATGGCCTGTAATGGAAGAAAAGATAAATGTACAAACAAGACACGCTTTGTATACATTCGGTTAGTAATATAATATGCATTTATATTATAAAGTAATCTCTTCCCTCGAATCATAGTTACATGATCTACGTCAAACGTATATATATATATATATATATATATATATATATATATATATATATATATATATATATATATATATATATATATATATATATATATATATATATATATATATATATATATATATATATATATATATATATATATATATATATATATGGACTGCTGTAGCGTTTTGTCAACGACCTGCGGTAACGTTTTGTCACCGACCTGCTGTAGCGTTTTGTCACCGACCTGCTGTAGCGTTTTGTCACCGACCTGCTGTAGCATTTTCGTCAAATCCTGCAATTTTGTTTCGAGAAAATCAACATAGACGCTATTTGTCGCTCAGACAAACCTACTCAAATGACATCCCTGCTGAGGCAATCATGGAGACATAGATGCAGCACAATCTGAGTGGGGCGATATGGGACAGATGAAATACCTACTGGGTTTAAAGAAGGGTACCTCGTCAAGTTCCCAAAGAAAGGAGACCTGCAGAAATGCAAGCACTGCCGATGGATAATGCTCATGTCAGTGCCTGGAAAGATCCTTAACGGAGCCAACTTGGAAAGACTAGATACAGTGGTATTTGCAAGACTCGTCAAGCATTCGTTAAAAAACATAAAACGTACCAAAATATATCAACATTTTATTTTGGTTTTGGACCAAAGGTGTACAATACTTCCTATAACTTCTTACGTACATGATACATACAAATTATTATTTATCACAAAATAACGTCAGTTCATTTCCAAAACACAATAACACCAACTTATTCGGTAAATAATGTAATAACATTCAGTGACAACCCAGATTAATATAGATTTTGGTGTCATTTTATGATTTTTTGAAACAGTGTCAGTTTCGCAATCCTGTGAAATATAACTAATTGTATGGTGTATCCATTATCAAAACAATGCTGTGAGTGTAAATGTAGATTTAACCAGGGCCCTTTTCAGAAGTAAGCACCTACGTTTCGCCAGTGTCGATATCGAATGCAATTCCAACGTTCACATATACCTCATATAAAAGCTTTATATTACATGAAATGAAACCAATGAAATAAGACAGAACCGGATGTGGTAGCTGTAGTAGTGGATTGTCAACCCTGAAAGATTAACAGATGGACACACATTCTGCACGAGACACCTTTCAATATGCGCCTCTGACGGTAAGATCAATCGTGCTTTTAGAGCACTTTGATGTTATTTTCACACTTAGCTATAATGTAAATTATACAATAACTATATTATAAGTCAATGTAACCTTTTATATAATGTGAACATTATACTGTGTTTCTAAACACATTAATAAACCAATCGCATCTACAGAACCCACCTGGATGAAAATCGTGGTTTGTTATTGCTAAAGCTGTTTGATGTAACATGATATATGCTGCACAATTTAACACAACAACCATTATATATGTAAACACCATTCCAGAATGCAAAAAGTTGCCACGATTAGATGCATAGGTAATCAAAACCAAAACCTTCCACCGGATGTGCCGGCGCAAAGAGATCTCCTCTTTCGTTAACAGGGTACACCTGATCATGCTTTTGTTTGGTGAATGGAATAAAATTAAACAAAGTAACACATGTCATTCTCTTTTAATACATGTATGGTCATTTGCAGTTACGCACTGTAAACTTGAGAGTAAAATAGAACTAGAATGAAGCCAGACAGTTGAGGAAGAGGAGCTGACTGGAGCCTATGCATTCGTTGCCAGTAGGAATCATCTAAAGATCCCACTCAAAAGACTTGCTTTCAGTGGCCTGGACAAGAATGCCATAGCAAGCCTTGGTTGAACGTAAACGATATCCAGATTATGAAATGGTATATTATAAAAACTGTTATATTACATTCACAAGTTCATTGCCTCTCGGCAGACCGAAGAAACACTTCGATGCCAAAAATCACCTTGTGCTGATGAGAAGCTTCAGCAAACTCAAAGAATCAGAAATTGCAGAAGCAACATATGAAAACATTAGATTCTGACTTATATATTTTTTTGTCAATCGGTTTCTTCCGAAAAAAATTAGAGTTGTAGCAACTAGGAATGTTTCTGATAGAGTCATCAATGCAGCGAAACATGTATTATGTTGTGTAGGTTAGCCAGGGTGAAATGATGTGGTAGTTGCTGATGTCAGGTACCACATCAAGTGTTACATTGTGAGAAAAAATACTCATATAGGTTCTGACCCTAAAGATATGTGTATGCATAAAGTTGCACACGAAGTCTCCATTGGAGTAACTAAAGATTGAAATATACAGCCCTTTGGATGTTTGGAATAGGTATGTTGGGCTGTTGTCAAAGTTGATACTGCAGTTACAAGACAGCCCAGGACACGAGTTAACGATAAGTTGCAAAGGCTGCTCCAGGGAAATCGAGTTTGTCCCCATGAATCACAACTATTATTCAAGGTAGTTCCAGCGAATGTAGTAGTACAAACTTTGAATGAGACAAAAGATGAACTGGAAGACGTAGTGTCAGAAAATAGTTTGCACACCTGTTTGTCGGGACAAACAGATGAAGATGCTGATGACACCACCAGAAGGCTATCCCTTAGTTTTGGCCAAGACACTGCGCATGTTATCTCAAAGGGTAAAACCCTTACCCCGAAACATGTTGACTTCAGAATGAGTATCCACCAAGCAACGCAATTAAGGACTCTTATGAACCTTTTTCACAATGCTGGGAATTCCATCAGTTACAGTCAGGTTCAGCGTGTTGACACAGCTCTGACAAAGAGAACATTGGACAAATTCATTGCAAATGGTAATTTTCCAGTTCCACCCAATCTTCTTGAAGCAATTTTTTCCAATTTGCAGCAGACATCATCGATATCATACAGGAAACTCTCGATGGTAAAGGGACATTCCATGACACCCAGATGGTTGCATTCCAAAGAGGAGAGCCTACAGGTAAAAGTGAACAACAATTACCTCCTCCGCAAAATACCGGAGGAGATACAGCAGTTGAATCATGCACCCGAAGCCATTACTCGTCCAATGCCTGGATTTGCTGTTGATGTTGACCTGGAAAGCTACGAACCAGATCCAATCTTGACTACGACAGCAAAGACGTTTGTTGGCTACTCACAAGACACTACCGCACTCCTGACCAGTACCTGCTTGGATGGGCTTTAATCAACTCACGATAACAAACAAGCAGCAAGTAAGTAACATCAGTGAGCTACCTATCAATGATAAATGCGTCCCCACATGAATCGACCCATGAAGAGGCTGATACGCGCATCATACAACATGCTACTGCAACTTACGAAGCAGGGTTTGAACGTGTTATCATCGCGAGTAGAGACAGTGATGTGTTGGTACTTATGATTCACTTTGCAACACAAATAAGTCGACAATTATGGATGAGAATAGGAACAACAAAACAGCGACGCTTCATTGCGGTTCATGACAACAGTAACATCCTACTCTCCGAAGGAACATCGCAGCATATCATGCATTAACAGGATGTGACACTGTCAGTCAGCTGAGTGGACACGGCAAAAAAATCAACATGGAAAACATCCCAGAACCATGCAGTTCTATTGCATCATCTTGGACGCGGAGCTCTTTCTGAAGCCACAGAGAAACAAGCAGAGGAATTCATCTGCAGAGTCTATTCATCATGTACTAACGATGCAGCCATCAAC
Organism: Lamellibrachia satsuma; assembly: GCA_033239005.1. Taxonomy (NCBI): domain Eukaryota; kingdom Metazoa; phylum Annelida; class Polychaeta; order Sabellida; family Siboglinidae; genus Lamellibrachia; species Lamellibrachia satsuma. The sequence continues at coordinate 12,626 of BSQZ01000081.1, read as the reverse complement.
GAAGTGCGTTACAGACTATTTCAGAAACGTACCAAAAATCGAGAGATGCTTCTGTCTACCCAGAGTTGTCTTTCCAAACACTCCCATCGTGCCCACTACTGGAGCTGTGTTTGGTATTTGGCAGATAACACGTCCCTTGACCACGTTTTAACCATCAATAATGGCTGGTACAGGGATCCCACAAATGAACAACTTCACCCACAGCTGGTGGTAGAGGACCCCTTACCTCTGGAATTCTCAGATATTGTGTATTGCAAGTGCAAAAACTGTGCAATTGCAAGATGCACCTGCAAATCTAAGCAGCTAAAGTGCACATGTGCATGCTCATGCAGCGATGATATCTGCTGGAACCCATTTACTACGATGGACGATGAAGAATCAGGCTATTTGTCAGTTACATGTCTCCTTCTAATGTCTA